>JAVTVY010050542.1:0-25233 GCA_036873755.1 Hanleya hanleyi
GATCTTCCAGTTCATAGACTCGCTGCTGTCGGGGTAGGCGCCGTTTAATCAGGAAGTGCTCATCGCTCCAGTTGAGCAAGCAACTTTTCTCAAATTGACCTTTGACTTTACTGATCCGTACAGGGTCCCGACCTTGTACACCGCCTTCGTCGTTCGCTGCGATTGCCTGGGGTACAAGACACGCCGGACTTGGGCTTCATTGCGGTGGGTCACGGTAATGGGGGCTCTCTCTATACTCCGGTGATAGGCTCGATTGTAACCACTCACAAGTTTCGGGAGAACATCGATGTACCACCTTGTATTCTTATAGGTGAAATATTTATACATGCGGCCTTTGAATGTCCTGTTGAACCTTTCCACCACGAAAGCCTTGGTCTCGTTGTACGTATGGAAGAAAAGCTTACCTTCTGTTTCTTGAGAAAGGCTTTGGAGACGGTGTTGAGGAATTCCGTGCCTTCGTCGGTTTGCAAATACAAAGGTTTGCGCCCGGTCTTGAAGATGTCTTTGAACGCCGCTATGAGATTTGCCCCCGTTTTCTTCCGGATGGGTACCACCCACGCATACTTGGATAGGATATCGATGCACGTCAAGATATACCGATTCCCATCGTTGTGTTTGGCAAAGGCGCTCATATCGGCCAAATCCGCTTGCCACTGGGTATCTATTCCTCCCACGATGACCCGGTTCCGTAGAAAATGGCGACGGACAGATCGATGTAAGGTATAGGTGTCTTGTCTTCTTAACCAATCTCGGACTTGGGCACGTTGTACCCCCTGGGGTTTGGCTGCTCGATAGAGAGCCGACAATGCACTATAGGCTGCCGGACTGTCGGGACTGTAGTATAAGTTATCCAACACCTTCTCCCAGCGCTTCATGGTGACACAATGATGATGCACCCTGGCTCTATCGTTTATTTATAACGGCTATATCTTGGGCCGGAGTTTCTTTCTGATTTTCTTCATTGGCTTTCACAGTGTCCATGGTAAATGACCAGTCCAACTCGTCTGATGACCGCTTGATAAGCACTTCATCCACATCTACCACGGCATCTTCCAATGCAGACCATAGATCAGGGTGAAGGGTAAAATGCACTGTACCCCATCTAGCCGAGCCAATTGAGCAAAGAAAGGGCCGCGTCGGATGTACACATCGTGACACAAGTGGATGAGGTCGCCGTGCAGTTCACCAGACAACACCCGTTTGAATTTGGTCCAGCCCTCTCGGGACAGACGAATGTGAGCCGGGTACGGTTGTGTAGGGTCCGCATCACAGATGTCTCCCACCTCCTCCATGATATCGACCTTATCCGCATACACGTGCAGGAAAACCTCGAGGGTCAAGCTGAGATACGCCAGTATCATATGCTCCGCCATGGTCAGTACGTGAATGATACCAGATTTGACTGTCTCTCGTATTTATAGGGAGAACCCCTGAGATCAAAAGGATCAGGTGGTCATATCACTAGGCTGGTTGAGTGTAGCCGGGTAATCAATGGCATCGTCGTCGTCGGGTTCATGTAGTTGTTCATGGGGTTCAGCCAGCGCGTCCTGAATAGCACGAGCCCACGCCAACTGGTCTGATGATCGCTCGTCCGGTGTAAACAGCTGGTCCACAATAGGCACCACTTTCTCCAAGGCTGTCCACAGATCGGGGACTAGGGTGAAGCCTCGCGTACGGTCTTGGTAGCGGCCCAGGCGTGGGAAGAAGGTTGCACGGTATACGTAGATGGCATTGTCTATGTGGATGAGGTGTCCGTCGAGCTCGCCGCTCAACACCCGTTTAAATTTGGTCCAGCCTTCACGAGGTAGCGTCACCGTTTTCGATACGGTCTCATCGGGCGCCCAGCAAATATCTCCACGGTCTTCCACCAGGGTGACTTTATCTTCATAGACGTGTAACCCCACCTGGAGTGTAAGGGGCAGGATGGCTCGTAGGACGGGTGACATGCTTGACCCAATGACGAACGGTGAATGACACACACTGTGTCTGACCCTCGTATTTATAGTGTCAATACCACAGCGCCAGGATCAATAGGGCACAGACTAGTGTGAGGCCAACCAGCCGGCGCTGGTTCCGGTGTGAGCGCTCCTGGTCCATAGCGCGAGCATCAAGGATGGCTGTCATAGTCCAGTAGTGATGAGTGATGGCACGCCTCTCCATCGAGTGCACTCTGTGGAGGACCACTTCTGTGAACTCGTTCAGGATCTGTCGTCGTCCCTCGTTGTCATCGCCATCTGCAAACATGGACCGGACCACTGCTCGGTAACCCGTGAATGAATTCACCGCGGTGGCATGCTGTAAAATGCGAGTCGCATAGGGCTGGATCTCCGCCATGGCTCTGCAACCGTAGAAATGAAGGTGTGGGATTCCGAGGGACGTGTTTTATAGACCATGGCACACATGCGCGCCTAGACGTCGGGTGTAGTCCGTGATACGTACTATTCTGATGTGTTAGTCCAAAAAAGACAGCAACAACAACAACACAGATTACAGATCAATCCTTTTATTATGCGTGAACATCATAGGAATGCATGTTCTGACCTGTCTGTGGGCGTTTTCCACAATGGCGTCCACCTTCGGGTCTTTCCGGTCAACGTATTCGCCATTTTTCCACAATGGCGGTGTATCCGGCATTATCCGCCATTTTCCCACAATGGCGGTGTATCCGCCATTATCCGCCATTTTACCACAATGGCGGTGTATCCGCCATTATCCGCCATTTTCCCACAATGGCGGTGTATCCGCCATTATCCGCCATTGGGCACTTCACGTCTGCGCCTGCATTGGGGTATATGAGGGTCTTCATGCGCGCGCGCGCGCAATGCCGCTCAGTCGTACACCAGTGCACCAGTCTCGATCTTCGACTTGGGGATAGTTGAACTGAGTGTGCTAAAAATAGATCACCAGCTAGCGTGCTATAAAAGGGGAGCGGCCTTGCCGTTTCATCAGACACTCTGTCAACCACCAAGATGTTCACTTGCACAACTTGGCAGAAGCAGTTTACTCGTCTAGATAATTTACGACGCCACGAGGCCTCCACCCACAACGATGCACAGTATACTTGTATAACCTGCGCACGGTCATTTAATCGGGAGGATCAGTTAGTGCGCCACGAACGCTCACTCCACGAGGGCGCGAATGAACAATGTAATGAATGTGGTCAACTCTTCAAACGACGCAATCAGTTAAGACGGCATCAGCGTTTGATTCATGGTCCGTCTCTACGGCTTGGGCGACAACTTCCTACTGAAGAGGAGCCGCGGAAGGTGAGACCCAGTGAAGATAAGGCCGGGGAGACGAACGCCACTGGTGATGCGATCACGGAGAGCCCGCCTATACCCACAGTTCAGAAGAGTCTAGATATCCAGCCAGTCCCTAGCATTGCTGTTGCCAGTCATACGCCTGACGACATCGGACATTTTCTGGAAGATGCAGTGGATATTCCCAGCGATCTGTTACAGGACGCCCATCCAGTGAATGACATCGATCGGCGCCAATGGCCCATGATACGGCACATTTTCCACCGTGATCGCCCCATTCCAGATATCTACAATTTCCCACTGACCCACCTCACCCGTCTACGCAGCTACGTAGAAGCCATCTTCAAAGATCAAACTACGGCCTTCAAATTGAATGTCGCTTTCGGGTACATCTTACGTCACAAAAAGACGGACCAGTTACGGTATTATTATGCCAGTAATAACAGCCATGTGTTTGACCAACCGCTCACCATCGTTAACCAGAGGTCACTAGAGACGATGCTGGAGATACTGGACACCGTGGAACCCTTGAGATGGGCACATCGTCAACGCCCCAACATACAATGGGTCGTAGAGAAGGTCACCAATGTCACGTTCTTCCTTACCAAGCTGACCGACCACCGCCATCGGTTGAATGCGTCACCCGCGCACTGATGAATACCATAAGATGCCGCACATACTCTCTATGTCTACATGCTGATCGTTGACTTGAGCTCAGTAAACACTTGTACATAATGTGACGGTGCGCTAAATAATAAAACATGGTGTTTGATATTTCAATTTGTTTTGCTGTGAACATACTAAACATACCCAGGGCGGCTCCCCCAGCCTGGGTATGATGTAACATTGGGGATAATAAACTGTATAAACTTGCTGAACTTGTTGTTATTCATGACAACCGCTTTCCGCTATACTTGGATGAAATATATACAGAATTCCCTGTCTACGCATGCGCAGAATGGTGACAACGGCCGAGCCACTAGTCCAGTCCGATGCCCCTTCACGAATGCTTCACATTGATACCTCATACAACTCCATTGGACCATTAGGGACTCCCCTAGATCCCAAAACGTCTATTTCCATACCCTTGGGCCACCGCGCATGCGCAGAATGCCGATATTTCAATCCCACACACAGCCCATCAGATGCCCCTTCACGAATGCTTCACATTGATACCTCACTCGATCCATTCGGCCCACTCGTGGCTCACCTACATCCCAAAACGTCTATTTCCATACACTTTTCCCACAATTCCCTGCCTGCGCATGCGTAGAATGGTGACAACGCTCGAGCCACTAGTCCAGTCAGATGCCCCCTCACATAGGCTTCACATGGATACCTCATACAACTCCATCGGCCCATTAGGGGCTCCCCTAGATACCAAAACGTCTATTACCATACCCTTTTCCCACAATTCCCTGTCTGCGCATGCGCAGAATAGTGACAACGCTCGAGCCACTAGTCCAGTCCGATGCCCCTACATGAATGCTTCACATAGATACCTCATATGACCCCATCGGCTCATTAGTGACTCCCCTAGCTCCAAAACGTCTATTTTCATAACCTTTGGCCACCGCGCATGCGCAGAATGGTGACAACGCTCGAGCCACTAGTCCAGTCCGATGCCCCTTCACGAATGCTTCACATTGATACCTCATACGACTCCATCGGCCCATTAGGGACTCCCCTAGCTTCAAAACGTCTATTTCCATACCCTTGGGCCACCGCGCATGCGCAGAATGACGATATTTCAACCCCACACCCAGCCCATCAAATGCCCCTTCACGAATGCTTCACTTTGATACCTCACTCGACCCCATCAGTCCACCAGCGGTCCCTACAGATTGCCGAACACTTCCACGAAAACCCACGGGTTTGGGACTACTTTCGGTCCGCGGAGGCAGACCGCATCACCGCCAGACCGCATCACCGCGGAGAAATACATGCCCCCAAGGTCACGCCCCATTCACCCCAACCGGAAGTGACGTCATACCTGCGCACAACACTCCTGCGCACACCTCCACAAAACCTCCCCATTTTTTTGCTGCGCATGCGCAGTGAGGCGCCACTGACTCCATTTACGCTTACATCACTACTCTTCTCTCTTCTGGAAGCAGATCTGGAATGCCCGTCGCGAGTTCTGGCTGTGGTGTTATATTGTCATATCGAGTGGTAATCTGGTCGACATGTCGTCTAATTTCTCGACCATCCTGGATAAAGACCTTGTATGACACAGGTCCTGTGACCTCTGATATTGTGGCTGGAATCCATTTCGCACCCACAGAGTAATTTTTCACGGACACAGATTCACCTACTGCAAACTGTCTGGCCTTTGTCGTTTGATCGTAGTTTGCCTTCATTTTGGCCTGCTTTTCGGAGATCTTGTTGGTCAAGTTTGGGTGAATGAGATCCAGACGCGAACGGAGACGGCGGTTCATAAGCAGTTCCGCGGGTGATGTCCCAGTTGTAGACTGTGGTGTCATCCTATAAGTGAATAGGAATTTCGAAAGTCGGTGATCCAGGTTTTCCCCTTGTACCTTTTTCAGTCCCGATTTCACTGTCTGCACTCCTTTCTCAGCCAGTCCATTGGTCGACGGATGATACGGGGCAGCAGTGGTGAATGCAATACCGTTTTGCCTCAGGAAGCGTTGCATGTCCTGGCTGGTGAAGCAGCTTCCATTATCCGAAATGAACAGTTCTGGTAATCCATGCACCGCAAACATTTCACGGAGCTTCCTGATCGTTGCTCCTGATGTGGTCGATGGGACCCGAACAGCCTCAATCCACTTGGAGTAAGCATCTACCACGATAAGGATCATGTTTCCCTCAAATTCAGCATAGTCTACGTGTATTCGTCTCCACGGCTGAGTAGGGGTTTCCCATGGGTGCAAGGGAGCCTTGGCTGGTGCGTTTTGTGTCTCTTGACATTTCACACACCCTCGGACGCGGTTCTCCAGATCGATGTCCATTCCTGGCCACCACATGTAGCTACGAGCTAAGCTTTTCATGCGCGATATTCCCTGGTGCGTCAAATGTAATTCATCCATGATGTGATCTCTAGCTTTTGGCGGAATGATTACCCGAGCTCCCCAAAGGATACAGTTGTCCTTAACACTGATTTCTGTTCTCCTTCTGTGGTACGGCGTCATCTCAGGATCCACCATGTTTTGCGGCCAGCCTCTCAAGATAAACTCCCTCACATTAGAAAGTATTGGGTCTTGAGATGTCATCTGTTGGATCTGCTTTGACGTGATCGGGGCGGTGTCCAGTTCCTCCAATAACAGAACGAATTCTTCGGATTCCCTCTCAAAATTTGACGGTTTGTCTCTCACTGGCAACCGACTCAAGCCATCTGCATTTCCATTTTGTAGGCCTGGTTTATAGACCAGTTTGTACTCGTAGTCACGTAGCAGGATTGCCCAACGTGTTATTCTAGGGGATACCATGTTGGGAACACCTTTCCCCTCGCTGAACAGACCTAATAATGGCTTATGATCTGTGTATATAGTGAATGTTCTACCATATAGGTACTTGTGAAATTTCTTCACTTCAAAGATCACGGCACATCCTTCCTTGTCCAACTGTGAATAATTGCGCTCTGCCTTTGTCAAGGTACGCGATGCGAAGCTAACAGGTTTTTCAGAACCGTCTTCCATTATGTGAGAGAGAACTGCCCCAACGCCATAGGGCGAGGCGTCACAGCTCAGTATGAGCTCCTTTGTGGGGTCATAATGAACCAAGAGTGTGTTTGACTGGAGCAGTCTCTTGGTTTCCTCAAATGCTGCCTGGTGCCTGTTTCCCCACCTCCAGGTTACATTCCTTTGCAGAAGTTCGTGCAGTGGAGCCAGCACTGTCGAGACAGCTGGTAGAAATTTGTGGTAATAATTCAAGATGCCTAGAAAGGCTTTCAGTTCTGTCACACATGTTGGCGTTGGCGCATCCGCGATGGCACGCATCTTTTCTTCCAGAGGATGAATACCCTCTGCATCAATCCTATGACCGAGGTAGGTCACTTCCGGCATCTGGAAAACGGTTTTGTTTTGCTTCAAGCGAACCCCTGCTTCCTCCAATCTGGTGAGGACAGTTTCCAAGTTCCGGTGATGCTCGGCGACCGTTCTTCCTGTCACTATGATGTCATCAATGAACACCGCAACCCCAGGGATATTCTGAAGTAATGTTTCCATGGTTCGCTGAAATACAGCTGGTGCCGATGATACCCCATATGGGAGCCGGTTGTATCTGAATAGGCCCTTGTGGGTGTTTATGGTAAGTATCTCCTTTGATTCCTCATCCATGACCAACTGGCTGTAGGCATGGCTCAGATCTAACTTAGAAAATGTTTTCCCACCAGCCAGTTTCACCATTAAGTCTTCAAAGTTTGGTAGGGGGTACTGTTCTAGGTAAGAAGCTGTATTCACCGTGAGCTTATACTCACCGCATATCCTTACACTACCATCTGGTTTTGAGATGGGAACAATGGGAGTAGCCCATTGTGAGAATTTCACTGGCTCGATGACGCCTTCATCTTGGAGTCTTTGTAACTCCTCTTCCACTTTTTGCTTCTGAGCAAAGGGAACCGAACGCGGCTTGTAAAACTTTGGCGTCAATGTGAATATGAGCTTGTATTCCCTGTAAGGTACCAGGCTCCTCTTTGAACAGGGACTGGTGTCTGTTCAAGATATCAGGAAGAGTAAGTTCAGCCTGCTCTCTCTGAACTTGAAACACCCCCATTGTAGGTAGTTTCTGAAGCTTCCCCAAATCGATTGGTAGTTGGTCAATCCAGTTCCGACCCACAAGGCATGGCCCCCTGCCCTTGACTACTTCCAGAGGAAGGGACTTTTGCAACCCATCATGCTGCACAGTGACCATCTGACGGCCCAAAATCTGTAACTTCTCTCCTACATAAGTTTTAAGTTTCACTGGGCTGTGCTTCAATTCCATGGTGGACTCTGTCAGTTTGCTGAAATCCTCTTCATTCATTATTGTGAAAGGGCAACCTGTATCCACCTCCCACTTGGTGGATTTGTCATTCACCAATATTTCCACATTGTAAGCAGAATCCAGACTGAGTTCACGGATGCAATATTCCTGTGTTTCGATATCCGCATGTCCAAATGCCATCAAAGAAAATAAATCTGAAGGGTCATCTTCTTCTGCATTATCGCTATCATCCTCCTCTGCTTGAGAAAGGTGATGGGCCTTGCCTGCTGACATGCGCAATCGACAAGCTTTGCGAATGTGGCCGATTCGTTTGCAATGGTGGCAAGTTTCCTGAATGGCCCAACAGGAATCAGGAGAATGCGAGCCTAAACACCTGTAACAAAGTTTTCTGTCTTGGGACTCTGACCGCTTCTTTGATGTGGATAAGCATTCCAGGTATTCCTATTCTGTCCTGTTTTGTGAATTTCTTAGACTTCTTGTCTTGCTGGAAGTTGCTTACCGTTGCTGCAGTAGAGCTACTCTGTTGTAATTCTTGAATGTTTTTATTGGTTGTCTCCATTGCCACTCCAATTTTCATGGCATTCTTAAAAGTGAGTGTCTTTTCCATGAGTAATTTCCGTTGAATGGCCTGGTCCCGCACTCCTACAACGAGCCTGTCACGCAACATAACATCCAATGTATCCCCAAAGTTACAGTTCTCTGACATCTGTCTCAATGATGCCACAAAAGCCTGAATTGTCTCCTCAGATTTTTGTGTTCTGGTGTGAAATTTATATATTTGTACAATTTCACTGGGCTGGGGTGTGAAGTGATCTTCCACTAATTTGACCAGGTCAGCAAATGCCTTTGTTGCTGGGGCGTCTGGCTGACACAAGTTCTTTATCAAGCTGTGAGTTCTGGTACCTACCGATGACAAGAGAACAGCACGTTTTTTGTGGCGTCTGTTATCCCATCCTCGTCGCCAAAATGTAGTATCGTGATATCCGAAAGAAAGGAATAACACATGTAGATCCAAATAAACTGGGCACTGTATTAACTATCGACTGACAACAGATCAACACGCGGTATCTGACCCCGGAAGTGGTTTGTCGGGTCAACACGCGGGGAGGTCATACGATTACGGTAAACATGTCAATTAATGTAGCGTCACTATACTACAGTGTGGCAAGGCGACGTAGAGAGATCACTTCTGGGGCGAGGTCACTGATGTAGTGGCGCATTTGGATGTAAGTTGTAAGTTATCCTACTCGGCGTCCTGGATCGCCACAGCGTGGGTATGAATAGCCGTTGTCAAAATACGACCCCAATTCGTGGGCTCCTCGAATTCTTCACTCATACTTCCCTGGAATGCAACCTGGCCATCGGAGGCGGATGTTTCAGTCCGACTGTAAGTGGATAAAAAAAAACTCTTGCCGCCCACCCCCCACCCCCATTAGGATTTTTCCTGGAACGGCCATCAGAGCATGTATAACCCATGTTGACATTTAGACGTCGAGTGCAATGCTTTCGGTTTCGGTTGTTCATATGGATGTAACACAGTAACACCATAACCCCGAAGTAACGTCGCTATCAGAAGTTACGTCAACATAGGAAGTGAGATCATCACCGAAAGCGACGTGATCACCCGAAGTGAGGTCATCCCCGGAAGTGATGCCATCACACGCGTGTACTCTCGTATGGTGGTGCCGCCTCTCACGTTACCGGAAGTGACCTTTGCCCCTGAGTTTTCGGTGTTTGTTGTGCGCATGCAGAGGGACAAAGGTCACTTACGGTCACCTGATATGATTTTTAGCCTTAATTTCGTTACGGCGGTAAGCATGAAGGAATAATGCTGTTTTGTTTGTGTTTATCGCGGATCTCTGCTAAACTTGCATACTGTATATATCCAAGTTGATTGAACTGTTATATGCGAAACCGGTCTAACGTGACATCAAACAGTGGAAAAATGACGAACATTTCGGAAAACGAAAATAGAATTCTTCATTGCATCATGTATAAGAAATAATTGCATGAAGTGTACAACCACTGACCAGTTTGAACATTTGATCTGATAAACTATTACTAAATTTGTATAATTTAATTTGGGATTCAAATTCCTGTATTCCTCGGTTATCATTTTTGTCTATATTCACTGATTGTCGAATTGAAAAGGTTTTTGTCCTTACCTATATAAATATGTTGATGGACATTATATACCACAGAGAATACATCATGCCTAGAAGGCAAACCCTGTCAAACAAGTAGTTAAAAGTGGGCCACTCTATCTAGAGACCAGTATTCAATCAGATTCTCATGCATGAAATTAAAAAGATCAAATAATTACAATCACAAAAGTGACATTTGAGCTGGTGAACTATGCTTACTCCACTGTTATTTGTACATGGGAGTACTTGCTCAGAATACATACTCTGAAAAACAAGTAGTTCAAACTGGACGACTGTAGGGACTAGTACTCAATCAGATTCACATGCATGAAATGACAAAATTAAATAATTCCATAAATCGATCTGATGAACTATGTCTACTTCATTGTAATTTGTACATGAGCGTATATGATCAGAATACTAAGTCTCTACAGCAAGTAGATAAAACTGATTGTCGAATTAAAAAGATTTTAGTCATGACCTATATAAACATTTTGATGGGCACTTACACACCACAGGGAGTACATGCACACTGTGCTTAGAATACAAACTCTGTAAAACTAGTCATTAAAACTGGGTCATTCTGGAGACGAGTATTCAATCAGATTAACATGCATGAAACTAAAAAGTCAAACAATTACAATCACAAAATTGATAGTTGTTCTGATGAACTATGCCTACGCCATTGTCATTTGTACATGAGATTACTTGCCCAAAATACAAACTCTGTAAAATAGTTAAAACTGGGCCACTCTGGAGACTAGTATTCATTCAGATTCATATGCTTGTAGTGGAACAATCAAATAATTCAATCTCACAAAATTGACATTTGATCTGATGAACTATGCCTACACGACTGTTATTTGAACATGAGAGTACATGCTCGGAATACAAGCTCTTTAAAAAAAGTAGTTAAACTGATTGTCGAATTAACAAGGTTTTAATCTCCACCTAAATAAATATTTTTATGAACGTTATACACTCTTGAGAGTACATGCTTACAATGCAAACCCTGTAAACAGTAGTTAGAACTGGGCCACTCTAGAAACTAGTATTCATCAGATTCACATGAAATAAAGAAACAAGTACACCCTGGGGGTTGACATTTGATCTGATTAATTATGCCTACTCCATTGTTACTTGTATTTACTACTGCTTGTCTCTAATAAGGCAAGGCAAGTTATGTAGAGACCCCGTGTTATATTACTGAATCCACATTTTTCTATTTTGATTATAAAGATGCTGTTATTTTCTGCAGATACTACGGAGTACTTTTTTTCAAAACGTATATTCAAATTGAATGTAACCCA
The DNA here is from genome assembly GCA_036873755.1 of Hanleya hanleyi. NCBI lineage: Eukaryota > Metazoa > Mollusca > Polyplacophora > Lepidopleurida > Hanleyidae > Hanleya > Hanleya hanleyi. Next base: position 11,656 of record JAVTVY010050542.1, read on the forward strand.
CCTTAAATGCCACATAGAGTTTATGCATTTGCTCATCAGACACATGCATGGAATGGAAAAATTCAAATCATTACACCTGGGAAAGTCACATTTGATCTGACGAACTGTGCCTACTCCACTGTTATTTGTATTTATTACTGCTTTTCGACGAACATGGGATTTAGTCATGTTGATCTATATTAATTCTCTGCTGCACGGTTCTAAACCATCATTGTGAGTGACGAAGATATGTATATAAACTGAAAACCTTGCAAAACAACCTATTTTGGGACTCGGTGTTATATTACTGCATACATATTCTCCATTTTGAATATAAGCATATGCTGTTATTTTCTGTAGATAATACTGATTGTCGACCCGAGTGTCTATTTTTGACCTATATAAAATTTACATAGGGCACAAGTCTGTATATATGTGTGGAATGAAATAGCTTGCAAAATAATTAATCTTACCTGGAACAGCCCAGAAACTGATTGGTAGAGCTTAAGTCTAGAAAAAACGTGCTGTCTGTTTAACATGTGTATATGAAATGAACGTAACGCACCCTAGAACTCATATATAGTTTATGCATTTGCATATCAGAAAGCCTAACTCTCAATTCACACACAGTGATCTGCAATGACCCCGTGTATCACACGGTAACTGGCTATATGTTGTATGTGTCCAATCATCTAAATGACTGGCTGTTTCGGCTTACCTGACTCTAGAATCATTATGCATACACGCTTTCATTCTACTGTAAATGGACCATACAGATCTGACCTGTAGGTGAAGGCACTCTTCGAGTAACGACTGCATGAACTCTGTATTGAGAGCTGTGAAGTCCATTTGGCGTTACACGGAGGATTAGACATTGATCAACTGCATGCCTATCGTTTTATGGTGTTGCATAGAGAATCCCCGGACGACAACAGCGAAATATAATTGACAAAGCCCGATGGAGGTGTATTATCAGTCTTTTCTCCATGCTGTGGTGGGCCATTAATATTTAAATGATATATCTTCCACCAAAGCCTTGTTTCTTGTTTATTCAGTTGTGCAAAGACAACGCTAAAACTGTTCTGAGCGATCACAGTGAATCCCGCCGAATAGTGTTTATTTATTTCGCTCATTGCATGCTATTATAAATAAATACAAGGTATATCGGCCCGAGCAAACTAACGCCAAAAAAGTCAATCGGCGACCTCAACCATTTTTTTTTATTTTTTAAATCTGACAGAGCGAAATTAGACACCAATGGCATCGCTCAGTAAACTCTCTGAACTGCCATCATTTTCTTTGTTATTATTTATTTTCTTAATTAACACACTTGTTAACCTAAAATGTATATATGTTATGATTGTGGTTGTATTTAATTTTGTTTTATTTGTAACGATTTCATATATGTATTGTATTATTAAGTGTTCACCTTCCACCTTGTGCTCTTCCTGTTCTGTGAAACTGGGTCAGTTATATATAGTGCAGTATAATATTGATTGGCATTATGGATAACCAGAGTATGACCACGGAGGACGTTCCACTCACCAATCTACTCTCATTTCTTCCTTTCTTTCATGATCCAACTCCAGAACATACCGAAAATATATCTGAACAAACCAACATTATTAATCTGGAATTTCTTGAAAATATGTGCTTTAATCCCATTGACCTAAATGACACTGAAAACAGCAAAACTGTCACAGATGACAATGAAAATGAATGTTTACACTGGAATAACATAAATAGGCACCAGTCTAATTATTTTACTGAAACATCCTTTATTGAACATCCCGATATACAAGATACTACTCATAGCTGTACACCATTGTCATTTTTACATTTAAATGCTAGAAGTATTAAGAAACATTTTACAGAAATCACCGGATTTCTATACAATCTTCAATATCAATTTTCTGTTTTGGGTTTTTCTGAAAGTTGGCTAAACCCCTCAACCGAAATGATTTATGAAATACCCGGATATAAAGCTTTTCCAGCATCGAGAAGTAAAAAAAAAGGGCGGCGGCGTCATTTTGTATGTAAATGAAAATATTAAAATATGTAAAGAACGCGAAGATCTATCAAATTGCGACAAAGACGGTGAATATGAATCCCTTTTCATTGAATTAGAATTTAACGGTACTAAATATATTGTAGGAATATTTTATCGACCTCCTGGAAAAAACGTCACCAAACTAAATTGTCATCTGGAATCACTTCTAAAAAACAGAGATATTGAAAGAAATAAATGTGTTTTAATGGGCGACTTTAACATTGACCTTTTTAAAACTCAAAATCATGGACCGTCCAAAGAATTTCTTGAAAACCTAAAATCAAATTACCTTTTCCCCCAAATTACTAAACCAACCAGAGTTAAATCTCATTCGGCAACTTTAATTGGCAATATCTTTTATCAACTTCCACGAGGATAATCTATTATCCGGGATATTCCTAACTGAAATTACTGACCATTTTCCTATTTTCCATATACTAAAATCCGAATCACATTACCGTCCCCCGGATCAAAACCTGACATTTCGCAATGTTATTCCTGAACGAAGACACTTATTCATCCAAAGAAATATAATTTCTTGCGCTTGACAGGAGGAAATAGCACGAAATTACTTTCTCCTGAGGGAGCAAGAATCACATGTGGAGGTGTGAAATGTTATAACAGGTGGGCGTCCTGTGAGCTGTTATAACATTGGCGGGGGTTTCTGGTTGAAATAGAGGGCAGTTGTATGGTCAGGCCATCTCGTCAGCGGTTTGCTAAGCATTAACACACGACAGTGTTAGACCCCGTGTTTCATCCATATAGTCTGGTGTAGCTATACTCCATCAGTTTGTCTGTACGTCTTCAACAACCATTTGCAGATTTCGACCCTTACCGGAGTATATGGCCGCTTAATCAAACGGCGTTGTGCGTTCTTTCCGGCATAGTTGACATGGACAGGCAGTCCGTACAGGAAAAAATTGGACGATACTCCATGCAAAATTTGACTCTTCCAGAGAGATAATACTGATTTGCTGGATCAGATAATCAAACATTGCCCGTTTAACACGAAAAGAGTTCCCATGGAAAGGAGTTCCCATGTAAAAGGGACGGCAACATTACAGCATAACTTTACGGTGAAATGAAGGCGGTTTGAGCCATATTAACGTGACCAATACAGGATCTACAGTACGGTGAAGTTGATTTTGCAACTGATTTATCGACAGAGGGACACAGACTCTACGTGATCGTAAACAGCTGATTATTTTCGATTCATCTCAGACTGTTGGGAATCCCGGAAAGATTGCCAGGGCGGAAACGGCGGATGCGAGAGCTGATATACAAGATCGAGCAGCAGCTTGTTGCACGATGCAACCTGGTATGGTGGGATATATACCCCTTTATCAGTGTGATAGCTATGGATATGATATTTTGCTCTATGATAATATCTCATTTACTCTCGTTACAGATTTCATGAAGCATTTATGCAGTACGTGAATGCAATGCTACTATATTTAATTAAGGTAGCCGGTATTTCCCAGAACTTGTTTTGGAAGGCGAGATCAGCGCCGAACCCTTGAGTGTATGATGAAGGAAGGTTTGACAGATGAGCGGATGAGAATTTTCTATCTTGTTACATGATCGCTGCATTGTGTATTTGATGTCAGGAGTCAAAATTTCAGGTCCACTTCAGGTGTTGTAGACAATGCATTTTACCTTTTCAGAAACAGTTATATTGTGTATCTGATAGGCTGTTCAAGGCCAGTCCCAACAGAATTCACCTCATGCTATTTGAAATGTATCATATTGATTAGAAATGACAGTGGCGCTACCAGTCCATTGTCCATTGTCTCTATTGATTACTATTGTCCTGTTGTGACGTGATCATTTGCATATAAATCTTGGAAGGGAAAGCATACTGTTGGTCAAGGAATAATGGAGTTTTATATATGAGACTAATTCCTACGGAGTATTGTTGTTTTAACATAACTAAAATGGAAGTTGATGCCATGACACATGGAAATTAATTGAGCTGCATCAGCGCTACTGTGAAACATGTGAAATTCGGGAAGACATTTATATTTTGTTCTATGCTATTGAAAAATGGCCAAGATATTGGCAACCACAGGAGGTGGTGGTGATCTGATATTGAAATGTTAAAGAGCTGGACACGCAAAAAGTTGTCGGCAGTTCATATAGCTGTTTTTCATAGCTTTACAAATATTTTAAGAGCTCAAAAGAATTGATAATGGCTTACAGACGACCAGAATATGGAAAGCATAATATACAAAGGAAGTATGAAATTTGTCTAAAAATGCCTAGCTATGTCGATTTTGAATTATGCTAACAGCAGAACGTTCATTTGGAAGTTCAACTGATACCACGCTAGAATAAGCTGTTTATCAGAGTGGTGATTGGGGAATTCATGTTGTTTGAACATGTGAACAGTATGTATAGACCGATTTGCCATTCATAACATTAAGAAATTCGGTCGATTCAATTCACGTTACTGGAATGCTGGGTGTGAGTATGTTGAACCGTTCACAACAGAAAGGGCAAGTGAAAATAATTGCATTGTAGGTATATAGCTTCGCGAGTTTTGAAACAAATGTCTCACTGCAGGGCAAAGGGAACTAAGTTATTCCAAAGTGGTATTCTGCCCGATAATGTCCACTATTCCGCCCTATGTATGTTATTCCACAAACAATATATTCAAAATAACTTCTCCAAAATAAAGAACGTAGGAATGGTTTGTTTGGAGAGACCGATCTGTATTTTGATATGATTTTACAGAAGACTATAATGGTTATGTTTTCGTTACAGATATGTTGATGAATGTATTTGAACCAGGGGCGGTCTTTGTCCCGTCATATTGACATAGCGCATTGGATGACGCTGGCCTAGAATGCATCGTCACAGTGGTTGTCACGGTTGATTTGTGTAAAAAATTTACATTATGCATGTAGATTGTTTGCACGGAAGAGAGGAGAGAATACTTATAGTTTGTTTTATGCTATTGAAACATGGTCAATATATTGACATCCACAAAGGGTACTGGTGATTGGCCAGTGATCCAATATTGAAATGCTATATAAAGAGCTCGACACGGAGAAAATTGACGGCAGTTCATATAATTGTTTTTCATAGTTTATAAATATTTTAAGAGCTCAAAAGAATTAAATGGTTTACAGACGACCAGAATAAGGAAAGCTTAATATATGCAAAAGTATGACGTTTGACTAAAAATGCCTAGCACGTAGCATTTTGAATTGTGCTTACAGCAGAATGTTCATTTGGAAGTTCAGTTGATACCATGATAGAAAAATGAGGACTATAATGTTTCTGTTTTCGTTACAGATATGTTGATGAATGTATTTGAAGCAGGGGCTGTCTCTGTCCCGTCAAATGGCATAGCGCATTGGAGGACGCTGGCCTGGATTGCATCGTCACGGTGGTTATCACGGATGATTTATGTAAAAAATTTGCATTATGCATGTAGATTGTATGCACGGAGGGGTGGAGTTCGTCACCTTGGCTTGGCGCACTGCTACGGACACAGCTTTTCAGAGCTTTTACATGCTATTTTATCTCTGTTTTTGCCTGGGCGGCGTCCGGTATCGATGAAGGTTACTCCATAGGGTTTTAAATTTTCGGATTTCAATGCATTTCCCAACATTCATGGTGTACCGGTTTGTATTGCCTGAGGTCGGACTTCAAGGCTCCGGCTACTCTAGTTATGAATAAATAGTTGGGAAAGATGAGAGATTTTGTAGAAATGATAAACAATTTGTTCGTTTGAGTGCAACGAATTAGAACATAATTGAGGCTAATAAGAGCTTGTTGACTACACTTATCACTTAGAAAAAGCTAGGTAAACGGTGAATTATTAAAGCTAATACGGTTATCGAACATAAGTGGATCAGAGACGTTTTGCTATGTGTTTACTTAACACAAGGCTATTCTATGGATAACAACTTCTTTATTGCTGTGGAGCTGACGTTTCGTTGGAGATACTTCCAACTTTTTCAAAGCTAATGAGATACTTCCAACTTTTTCAAAGCTAATGAGATACTTCCAACTTTTTCAAAGCTAATCAGATACTTCCAACTTTTTCAAAGCTAATTGCTTTACTTGCTCATACTGATTTATTTTGGGTTCAGTTGTTTTTCTGTATATTAAGCACTCAGTCCTTGTGCTTTTTGATGGTTATATGATTGCTTATCAAAAATCGAAGACAGTCCCTCACTAAGATGGCACGTGCCTGATAACAGGGCGAACGGGATCATATCCGTGTCCCGTTTATAACACTGAGAGATATTTAATTATGATTGAGATATCTGAAATGTCAGAGAAAACTTTTAGGAGTTTTGTTAAAATCTTTGCCATATTCGGGCAAACAGATATTTTCACTGAATGATTTTCACGTTAGTTGGAAAGAGGAAACGATAAAGATGGATATATAAAAGATTTTATTGAGAATAGGTTGAACATGTTCCTATCACTTACTTGCTTTCTTTGACTCTCGGCTAGCACCGCATGACAATTCCAAATATATGTGTTGTTGAATGTGTTATTGCGTAAGGATGCAGGAGAAATATAATTTCTTGCGCTTGACAGGAGGAAATAGCACGAAATTACTTTCTCCTGGGGGAGCAAGAATCACATGTGGAGGTGTGAAATGTTATAACAGGTGGGCGTCCTGTGAGCTGTTATAACATTGGCGGGGGTTTCTGGTTGAAATAGAGGGCAGTTGTATGGTCAGGCCATCTCGTCAGCGGTTTGCTAAGCATGAACACACGACAGTGTTAAGATGAAAGGCGGGAAATGAAAGTATTCATTTGACTGACAGTATCTGATATGGTTGAAAAAGAAATCTTTATTTCTTAGGTCAATAACATGGCGTATGTATTCAAATAAAATGTACATATGCTTGTCATCTTGCTGTTACGCTCATTTTGGAGGTGGTGTTATACATGCTTTGTTTGGTGCATTTGAGTAAAACGACTGTGAATGAACAGTACTTGTATCACTGTTCGTAGCATTTTTTATTTTGAATGAGATTATACCGATCGTATATGATATTATTTCTATGAGCCTGAAGGGCCTTAAATTATTTGATGGCCCATTTTGCAGTTGTACATATCCATCAAAAAGATATGCGCATATCGCTAAGCTATAGCGTTTGATAAAATATTGAAGTATGCAATATTGAATATGGATATTTGGATGGGCTGTAGAGCCATTAAAATACTTGGTGTGTGTATTTGTCTACATTTGATATGTACATGACGGTTTGTCATCTTTTCTATGCATTTTCCATATTTTGAAAGTGGTGTTATACAGGTTTTGGTTCGTAGAAAACCACCGGAGTGACCTCAAAACAGTACGGTATGTGTACTGTTCGATGCATTTTTCATTTTGAATGCGCTTATACCCAGCGTATGTGATATTATGCTTTTGAGGCTGAAGAGCCTTAGAATATTTGATGACTGATAAAGAGGTTGTACGTTTTCGTTTACCAATAGGATACGGTAATATACTGATGCCAGCAATACGATTTTAATATAATATTGATGTAATGCAATATTGAATATGCATAGTTGGATGGTCATTAGAATATGCTAGATGTATTGACTTGTCCATATCAGTGAGGCCATATGTTTTTGTCATTTTACCTGCATTTGTGCCTTTTGAAAGCGGTATTATACAGGTTTTGTCTAATGCATTTGAACAAATCGACTTGTGAGCAAACAGCTCTTGTAATGTTGTTCGAAGAACTTTTCATTTTGAATGAACATATAGCGATCGCATATATTATGCTTTTTGAGGCTGAAGAGCCCTTAGAATACTCGGTCTACAAAGCGGTTGTAAATATTGTCTGTCAATAGGATACGTGAATGCACTATTTCTAGTAATATGACTTTGCTATAATATTGAATTATGCAATTTTTTATATGCATAGCTAGATGCGCTGTAGAGCCATTAGAATACTGGGTGATCTGAATGGTGAGCTGAAGAGCCATTAGAATACTTGGTGAGCTGAAGAGCCATTAGAATACTTGGTGAGCTAAAGAGCCACTAGAATACTTGGTGAGCTAAAGAGCAATTAGAATACTTGGTGAGCTGAAGAGCCATTAGAATACTTGGTGAGCTGAAGAGCCATTAGAATACTTGGTGAGATAAAGAGCCATTAGAATACTTGGTGAGCTAAAGAGCCATTACAATACTTCTGAAGAGCCATTAGAATAATTGGTGAGCTGAAGAGCCGTTAGAATACTTGGTTGACAAAATAGCCTGTTTCGTATGAAAATTGGGCCTTGGATTGTTACCATTGAGAATGTGATTGAACATGGTTGGTATCGTGGAATGAAAGATGTATAAAGTATTGTGATCTGTGATAACCGCCTGAAAGCGGTATTTTACATAGATTTGAGTAAAAGACCCTGTTAATATTTACGATGATGTACACTGAATTGTTTTAGATGATTGAACATGGTTGATGTTATGAAAGGAATGATGTAAAACGGAAATGAGATTTGTGAACAGAAATAACGAATAAACACGGCTAGCACCGCATGACAATTCCGGCTAGCACCGCATGACAATTCCAAATATATGTGTTGTTGAATGTGTTATTGCGTAAGGGTGCAGGAGAATTAAAGATACTGATTGGGCAGATGTCATTAATAGTGATGATACTAACACGGCCCTAGATACATTCGTAACTAAATTTACCAAAGAATACGACGACTGTTTTCCGTTAATCACAATTAAGTCACCAAAGAAAAAAATCATCAAACCTTGGATCACCCATGGAATACTGAATTCTATCCATGAAAAAAACAAGTTATATCGAAACTATCTAGCCGCACAAAATGAACACACACATAGGCAATATAGAACATACAGAAATAAATTAAATCACACCATAAGACTATCTAAAAGGAACTACTTTGAGGATAAATTTAATTCCAGTAACCAAGATATTAAAGGCACCTGGAAAATTATAAATCAGTTGATGAATCGGAAAAACTCTATTCAGTCACAATCAACTTTTGTAGTAGATGGACAAGAAATATCGGACAACAAAACAATTGCATCAAAATTCAATGAATATTTCAGCTCAGTAGCCTCAGATCTGGACTATCAAATTCCAAATAATGCACCAAATTTCAAGGAATACTTGCAAAATCGCACACAACAATCATTTCAATTTCCAAATGTAACTCCAGTGGAAGTAAAACAGACCATAACGCAACTAAAATCAACCGCGCCAGGCATTGATGGTATTCGCACCTCACTAGTCAAACTTGTTTCTGACTATATTTTCACTCCCCTATCTTTCATCATGAACTTATCGTTCACTACGGGTCAAGTACCAGACGTCCTAAAAGCTGCAAAGGTAACACCTATATTCAAATCTGGGGATCCATCCAATTTATCTAATTATAGACCAATATCTGTTTTACCTTGTTTTAGTAAAATACTCGAGAAACTTTCTGTGTCAGCCATATTAGATTTCTTGGAGGCGAACGATATAATTTCTAAGGATCAGTACGGCTTTAGGGCAAACCACTCCACCTCACTTGCAGCGTGTTCATTGTATGATTTCTCCTGCACCCTTACGCAATAACACATTCAACAACACATATATTTGGAATTGTCATGCGGTGCTAGCCGAGATACCAACCATGTTCAATCACATTCTCAATGGTAACAATCCAAGGCCCAATTTTCATACCAAACAGGCTATTTTGTCAACCAAGTATTCTAACGGCTCTTCAGCTCACCAATTATTCTAATGGCTCTTCAGAAGTATTGTAATGGCTCTTTAGCTCACCAAGTATTGTAATGGCTCTTTAGCTCACCAAGTATTCTAATGGCTCTTTAGCTCACCAAGTATTCTAATGGCTCTTTAGCTCACCAAGTATTCTAATGGCTCTTTAGCTCACCAAGTATTCTAGTGGCTCTTTAGCTCACCAAGTATTCTAGTGGCTCTTTAGCTCACCAAGTATTCTAGTGGCTCTTTAGCTCACCAAGTATTCTAGTGGCTCTTTAGCTCACCAAGTATTCTAATGGCTCTTCAGCTCACCAGTATTCTAGTGGCTCTTTAGCTCACCAAGTATTCTAATGGCTCTTTAGCTCACCAAGTATTCTAATGGCTCTTCAGCTCACCAAGTATTCTAATGGCTCTTCAGCTCACCAAGTATTCTAATGGCTCTTCAGCTCACCAAGTATTCTAATGGCTCTTTAGCTCACCAAGTATTCTAGTGGCTCTTTAGCTCACCAAGTATTCTAATGGCTCTTCAGCTCACCAAGTATTCTAATGGCTCTTCAGCTCACCAAGTATTCTAATGGCTCTTCAGCTCACCATTCAGATCACCCAGTATTCTAATGGCTCTACAGCGCATCTAGCTATGCATATACAAAATTGCATAATTCAATATTATAGCAAAGTCATATTACTAGAAATATTACATTCACGTATCCTATTGACAATATTTACAACCGCTTTGTAGACAGTATTCTAAGGGCTCTTCAGCCTCAAAAAGCATAATATATACGATCGCTATATGTTCATTCAAAATGAAAAGTTCTTCGAACAACATTACAAGAGCTGTTTGCTCACAAGTTGATTTGTTCAAATGCATTAGACAAAACCTGTATAATACCGCTTTCAAAAAGGCACAAATGCAGGTAAAATGACAAAAGCTTATGGCCTCACTGATATGGACAAGTCAATACATCTAGCATATTCTAATGACCATCCAACTATGAATATTCAATATTGCATTACATCAATATTATATTAAAACCGTATTACTAGGATCAGTATATTACCGTATCCTATTGGTAAACGAAAACGTACATACTCTTTATCAGTCATCAAATTTCTAAGGCTCTTCGGCCTCAAAAGCATAATATCACATATGCTGGGTATAAGCGCATTCAAAATGAAAAATGCATCGAACAGTACATATACTGTTTTGAGGTCCCTCCGGTGGTTTTCTACCAACCAAAACCTGTATAACAACACTTTCAAAATATGGAAAATGCATAGAAAAGATGACAAACCGTCATGTACATATCAAATGTAGACAAATACATACACCAAGTATTTTAATGGCTCTACAGCCCATCCAAATATCCATATTCAATATTGCATACTTCAATATTTTATCAAACTCTATAGCTTAGCGATATGCGCATATCTTTTTGATGGATATGTACAACTGTAAAACGGGCCATCAAGTAATCTAAGGCCCTTCAGGCTCATAGAAATAATATCATATACGATCGGTATAATCTCATTCAAAATAAAAAATGCTACGAACAGTGATACAAGTACTGTTCATTCACAGTCGTTTTACTCAAATGCACCAAACAAAGCATGTATAACACCACCTCCAAAATGAGCGTAACAGCAAGATGACAAGCATATGTACATTTTTATTTGAATACATACGCCATGTTATTGACCTAAGAAATAAAGATTTCTTTTTCAACCATATCAGATACAGTCAAATGAATACTTTCATTTCCCGCCTTTCGTCTTAACACTGTCGTGTGTTAATGCTTAGCAACCCGCTGACGAGATGGCCTGACCATACAACTGACCTCTATTTAAACCAGAAACCCCCGCCAATGTTATAACAGCTCACAGGACGCTCACCTGTTATAACATTTCACACCTCCACATGTGATTCTTGCTCCCCCAGGAGAAAGTAATTTCGTGCTATTTCCTCCTGTCAAGCGCAAGAAATTATATCCCCCCCCCTGTCATATTCCCCCCCTTATATTTACTTGTCCATATAGCTGTTGTGGGTTAAATATTTAGGTAATTTTTTCTTCCAGTAAAATAATGCCAATTTTTATTTATCATAAACTGTTACAGGAAAGACAAATGTTTTTTTTTTTAATGTAATTCCATCAATAAATTATTTGATCTTTTCCAGCGCTAAGTATGGATAATAAATAAATAAATAAATAAATAATAAATAACAATGAGTGATTAGTAGGAATCTGGGTTTTCACCAGTGTTATTGTAGGTGTGGCCACCTAGGACCAGTATTTATTATACTATATGCACCCTTACGCAATAACACATTCAACAACACATATATTTGGAATTGTCATGCGGTGCTAGCCGAGAGTCAAAGAAAGCAAGTAAGTGATAGGAACATGTTCAACCTATTCTCAATAAAATCTTTTATATATCCATCTTTATCGTTTCCTCTTTCCAACTAACGTGAAAGTCATTCAGTGAAAATATCTGTTTGCCCGAATATGGCAAAGATTTTAACAAAACTCCTAAAAGTATTCTCTGACATTTCAGATATCTCAGTCATAATTAAATATCTCTCAGTGTTATAAACGGGACACAGATATGATCCCGGTCGCCCTGTTATCAGGCACGCGCCATCTGTCTTCGATTTTTGATAAGCAATCATATAACCATCAAAAAGCACAAGGACTGAGTGCTTAATATACAGAAAAACAACTGAACCCAAAATAAATCAGTATTAGCAAGTAAACACATAGCAAAACGTCTCTGATCCACTTATGTTCGATTACCGTATTAGCTTTAATAATTCACCGTTTACTTAGCTTTTTCTAAGTGATAAGTGTAGTCAACAAGCTCTTATTAGCCTCAGTTATGTTCTAATTCGTTGCACTCAAATGAACAAATTGTTTATCATTTTCACAAAATCTCTCATCTTTCCCAACTATTTATTCATAACTAGAGTAGCCGGAGCCTTGAAGTCCGACCTCAGGCAATACAAACCGGTACACCATGAATGTTGGTAAATGCATTGAAATCCGAAAATTTAAAACCCTATGGAGTAACCTTCATCGATACCGGACGCCGCCCAGGCAAAAACAGAGATAAAATAGCATGTAAAAGCTCTGAAAACCTGTGTCCGTAGCAGTGCGCCAAGCCAAGGTGACGAACTCCACCCCTCCGTGCATACAATCTACATGCATAATGCAAATTTTTTACATAAATCATCCGTGATAACCACCGTGACGATGTAATCCAGGCCAGCGTCCTCCAATGCGCTATGCCATTTGACGGGACAGAGACAGCCCCTGCTTCAAATACATTCATCAACATATCTGTAACGAAAACATAAACATTATAGTCCTCATTTTTCTATCATGGTATCAACTGAACTTCCAAATGAACATTCTGCTGTAAACACAATTCAAAATGCTACGTGCTAGGCATTTTTAGTCAAACGTCATACTTTTGCATATATTAAGCTTTCCATATTCTGGTCGTCTGTAAACCATTTAATTCTTTTGAGCTCTTAAAATATTTATAAACTATGAAAAACAATTATATGAACTGCCGTCAATTTTCTCTGTGTCGAGCTCTTTATATAACATTTCAATATTGGATCACTGGCCAATCACCAGTACCCTTTGTGGATGTCAATATATTGACCATGTTTCAATAGCATAAAACAAACTATAAATATTTTCTCCTCTCTTCCGTGCAAACAATCTACATGCATAATGTAAATTTTTTACACAAATCAACCGTGACAACCACTGTGACGATGCATTCTAGGCCAGCGTCATCCAATGCGCTATGTCAATATGAC
>JAVTVY010050543.1:0-239434 GCA_036873755.1 Hanleya hanleyi
CCTATAGTCCGGTCACAGCTACCATCAACATATTCATACAGTGTGAAAATGAGCCTTTAGTTTATGGGTTTTTAACTGTGCTTAGTTCAACCGGTGCTTGTATTGCTGTATTGCTGCATTGATGGGCTACTATGTGTGCATTGGTGCATTCGTAGGCAGGGTACTAGACACTGACAGTACTGTTGAAATTATCCCCCGATGAATTATGGCTTGCTTATCGGGAGTACTATTCCAATTTTCTGCAATTTACTGGGCAGTCTTTGTATAAAACCAGAGCTCATATCGCAGTTACGGCTCGAAGCCATTTCACCACACATCCAAGATACCGCATGGAGATTGTCATAATGGCCATATAGCTCGATACACACATTCTGCTAAAATGTCTTGTCGGTTTCCTTCTCAGTTTTATCATCCCATTATATGGCTGTTTGATCTGTGAGGGATAAATTGACCTGGTTTATGTGACCAACAACTCCAGGTTTCCGGCTGCCATGACCTTGCTGAACTGAGCAAAATGTTACGTTGATTAAGATTGAAACATGTTGCTGTTTGGAAAGACTTCTGGTTTTCATCCGTTCACGACATAGCTTCCAAACATCTTCCAAAATCTGTTCAAGTCATAAATTGCGTCCAGACGATTTGCATTCCACCTCAGTGTTTGGATTTGGCCAATCAGTTATAAACAAGTTAGAGAGAACTACGTATACCTCTCTAAAATGGAGGTAAAAAAGCCGTTTTTGCTTAATAACCTTTGATTTATTATGCTCCAAAATCTTTAGGTGACTTACCTTATATTGTTTCATGTGGTAACAGTGGTTTTCTATGAAAGTCTGCATAGTCGGGTAGGTAGGTTCCAAATATGTTTTTTCTCAAAAATTCTTGATGCATCACTCCTTTTGTCCTGTTTATATAGGATTTCACAAAATTCTGTTAAATACATGAAAAAAATACTCAACCCAAACCTTTTTTAAAATCATGAAATACATGGGTATAGGTAGACTTATGAGAAACACAAAATTTATTGTGAACTGCCTCATGTATATTGTTTTAATGCACTAGATGTATTTTGCTTGGCCTACTTGCAAACTGATATCAAAGATATCAAGTGATGTAAGATATTCGAAAATATCACATCATAAAGGGTTTGGTTTATGTTGGAGAAACATCAAGCAAAGCAGAATGCTGTACTGTTACTGGTGGAATCCACGATGCTAGAATGTAGCTGTGCTGATAACAAACACATGGCAAAAATGCTGTCATTTTGGACTGTACATTTCTTACACTGTCAGATTCCCAGACACTATTTAGTCATACCTATCAATTAAAACAATTGCTATCAAGTCTTTTTTCAGGGTCAAGATGTGTTTATAGAACGCACTGGTAATGGATTTCCAGACTTGTAAAAGTGTTTGTGAAACTTTACAAAGAATGTCAGTACCGGTACTTCCTCGACAGTCTTGAAGCGTGAAAGAATGGCTCTATGTCTGCATTGGCAATAGTCTTCATGTATCATGCCAAGAACGGTATGTTATTGGGGTAAATACTGTAATAATTCAATCACGGAAGGTGCAGTTTCTCTTCCTAAAATATCAATGGTGTGATCAAATTGATTAGAATTGACCGGAGAGAGAGAGAGAATTGAGGTTTAACGTCGCATTCAGCAATATTAGAATTGACCGGAGAGAGAGAAAGAGAGAGAGAGAATTGACCGTTGATGGATTATCACAATAACAACAGTAGTCTCTCATTTTCATCACTCGATAACTTTCCCTCCAGGAGAGTTATTGAGTACTCTCCAGGAGAGTCATTGTTTACTCTCCAGGAGAGTTATTGTTCACTCTCCAGGAGAGTCATTGATCACTCTCCAGGAGAGTCATTGATCACTCTCCAGGAGAGTCATTGTTTACTCTCCAGGAGAGTCATTGTTTACTCTCCAGGAGAGTTATTGTTTACTCTCCAGGAAAGTTACTGTTTACTCTTCAGGAGAGTTATTGATCACTCTCCAGGAGAGTTATTGTTTACTCTCCAGGAGAGTTATTGATCACTCTCCAGGCGAGTCATTGTTTACTCTCCAGGAGAGTCATTGTTTACTCTACAGAAGAGCTATTGTTTACTCTCCAGGTGAGTTATTGTTTACTCTTCAGGAGAGTTATTGTTTACTCTCCAGGTGAGTTAATGTTTACTCTCCAGGAGAGTTATTGTTTACTCTCCAGGAGAGTTATTGTTTACTCTCCAGAATAGTTCTTGTTTACTCTCCAGGAGAGTTATTGTTTACTCTCCAGGAGAGAGTTATTGTTTACTCTCCAGGAGAGAGTTATTGATCACTATCCTGAAATATGAAAATGTATTTGAGAGTTATACCGACCAAGAGTGAATCACTGTGGCAATACAATGATCACTGCCCATACAGAAATTTGGGAGAGTGATCAACTGCTCCCGCAAATTTTTAGGAAATCGAGAGACTGATTTAAGAGGTCATCAAATTTATTAGAGTGACTGTAAAATCTTTGAAGCAAAATATGGGGTGATCATGGGTGTCGCCCGGATTTTTGAGAGGTAGTGGTTTCCTATGCTTACTTATTACAGAGCTCAGTACATGTACTGTGATGTCCAACATAGGAAAATAACATACAGTCTAGCACAGATAGGGGGTCCTTCTCACCCAACAACTCCCCTAGCAGTGCCCTTGGTGGTTGAATGTTAATGGAGTTATTACTTGTAGATCATCAGAGTGGTGATTCAAATGTATTTATTCAACATGTACAGGAGTTCACAGAAATCCATTGAAAAGTTAGCTGAATATGCCTTCACAATCAGGGTGTTATTTAGCCAGGATTTGAAAACTGCTTATTCAAATATCGCATTTTCCAAATTTGGACGGTCTACATTCTTGTTTCTCTTAATCTCTCGCATGTTAACTTTTCAAATTTTTGCCTGTCCAAATTCGAAATTGCCTGTCCCAAGGCAGGCCTCTGACGAACAGATATGACAAAGTGGCAAATACATGTACCTGTATACCCTGGGATTAGGTTTGTTCATTTCATATTTTTTACCATCCTCACGAGCCAGTGTATCGATCGATCTGTTAGGATCGATACATAGGCTTGGTTAATGACCCATGCGAGTTCTGGATATGAATAGATCAAGGGGTTTCTTCTAAATCAACCCAATCGGTGAATGCTCTAAGATCAGGCCAATCCACTGTGAGGTATGGGATGGGACAAGTTTGAATTTCATTGTGGGCCAAACTGCTTTGATGTCAAGCTGAGATCGACATCAGAAGTTGAAGCAAAAACCGCAGGCTTGGGATACCAACATGCCAATTCAAAACGAGTGCGGGGGGATGAAAAGTACAAGATTGTATATAGAGACGACGACTCAAGAACTCATTCGAATCAATAAAAATGTCCAAGGAAACCCTCTGCTAGGATTAAGGATTCACCTGGACTTATGAAGATGATTTTGTACACGTAGGGTAACAGTCTCTCTGAATGTGCCCTTTTGATTTGAGTCCTCTTGAGTGTTCTTTACATAGTGTCAAGTGTGTTGATTCATCCTTCATGACCTCTGGTTATCAGGGATAATAATAGTACCGTATTGGTATTGCAAAATAAACAAGCTCTGAAAACCTATGTGTTCCTGATGTTGCCTCATACTATGCATCATAATTTCCATCAAAACTTTCAGTGACTGCTTGAAGCCATACGATGACCTTTTTTTTTCTTTGCCTGGCACACATTGCGATTGCTTAAATCACAGATTATATGTGATTATTTGTCAAAATTAAATCCAACGGCGAGGTAGAAACCATTCAAGTTCACTTGGAACATATAATAAAGCTGAATCATGTGAGAGTGAAAAGCTGCACTATAGAGACTTCAGTGAGAAGCCATTGAATTCTGTTCTACATGTATCATCATCCACATAATGATATTATTCAATATTTTTGTACTTTATCAACTGAAGGTCGTGAAATACACCTACACCAAGAGGCGCACATATTATGTAATGGCGATGTCTGTCTGTCTGTCTGTGTGTCATATTGTCCGTCCATGTCTGGTCTATATCCAGGGATTCTGCCAGAAAAAAAAATCTGGGTCCGCAAATACGAGGGAGCGAAGCGACCAAGTCTGAGGGAGCGTAGCGACCGAAGGGGGGAGAGTCCGAGAGGGGGGTTTCACCCCTCGCGGTGGCAGAATATTTTTGAAAATTGCAGTTTAAATTGATGGCCTGAGAGAGCGTCTAGAGATTGATTTTATAATAAAGATTAAAAGCAGGAACGTCTGTTTAAAGTCTATTTACACTCTTTGCTACGTATGTATTACCGCGATAATTTGAACTTGGAAGCAGAAATCTTCCGGGACGGTCGCTAACCGAGTCGATACGCGGATGTGGTGGAGAGCACATGAACAGATTTTGATAATGAGAGCTGAAAAACATCATGGCAAACAAAAGTATGCCCTCAGATGATCTAATAATATACCCGAATGGTGACAGTTGTTAACTTGACCTTCCAGATCTTCTACTTTCATTCCTGTGGCCTGCGCTGGAAGAGCACTAAACACAAGAAATCTGGCTGGATGAACAGACTGTAGTCGCAGACTGTTAGCTGAAAATGGAGTGCTATCAAACCTCGGGAAGCGGGAAATTTTCCACGTGCTTCAGAGAACTGTCCGGTCATTGTCCTAAGGCTGTTGTCAGTTAATAGGTTGTTTAGCATGACCTTCTCCTGTCAAAACATACATGCTAGATGCTATAATTATTAATTATTAATTATTGAAGGTAAATTTTCTACCATGGACTCATTCCATATCAAATCAAAATAATCTCCCATTAGCCTGTTCCATAAAGCAAATCAACAGGACAATGTGTGTAATTATTCTCTAAAGAGACATTTTAAGTTTGCTTTAATGTAATTAAAACATTCTGTAAATAATTATGGTACATGTAGATTATAGTAAAACTTAAATGCACACACATTGTGTGAAAAAAAATCAAGGGAAACAACTCTTACTTCAATGTGACTACTATAAAAGATATCTTACATAACTTATTACCTGAATTTTCAACGTCAGGAGTCCCCTCTTATTGAAATCTAATTTTATTACCCCTCGGCCAAAATTTGGCCGAAGGGTATTGTCGTCGTCGTGTACGTCCGTCCGTCTGTCCGTATGTCCGTCACACCTTTCTCGTTACCAAGATATCTTTAGAACGACTTACCCTAGGCACACCAAACTTGCATTGCACATCCATATGCTCGTGCCCCAGAACCCTATTGAATCTGGGCCTGATTGGTTGGAAACTTTGGCGGCCATCTTTAATTTATGCGAAATCATCACAGCGTTCTCGTTACCAAGATATCTTTAGAACGACTTACCCTAGGCACACCAAACTTGCACTGCACATCTATATGCTCATGACCTAGAACCCTATTGAATCTGGACCTGATTGGTTGGAAACTTTGGTGGCCATATTTAATTTATGCGAAACCATTAATCTTATGTATCTCAGGTAGCATTTCACTGTTCAGTGTGAAACTTAGTATAGATCATCGATGCATCAAGAAACTTCAAAGGAATGACCAAACCAGTTTCCCTGATTCGGTGGAAATCTTGGCGGCCATCTTTAATTTATGCAAAATCTTTAATGATATATATATTTGATACCATTCAAGTGTTCTATAGGAAACTTGGTATACAGCATCGATGTATTAAGAGACTTGCAATGAATAACCACATCAGTTCCTCTGAGTTGGGGGAAGGATGGGCGGCCATTTTTAATTTATGCTAAATCATTAATGATCTCGTTCTCTGATACCGTTCAAGTGCTTGATGTAAAATTTGGTATACATCATCGATGCATCGAGGGACTTAAGACAAATGACAGTTCTGGTTTCTCTGATTGGGCGGAAACCTTGGTGGCCATCTTTAATTTATGCAAAATCTTTAATGATGTATATCTTTGATACCGTTTCAGTGTTCTATATGAAACTTGGTATACAGCATCCATGTATTAGAAGACTTGCAATGAATAACTACATCAGTTCTCCTGAGTGGTGGGAAGGATGGGTGGCCATCTTTAATTTATGCGAAATCATTAATGATCTCTACCTCTGATAACTTTCAAATGCTCGATGTAAAATTTGCTATACATCATCGATGCATCAAAAGACTTATGTAATGAATACCGGTTTCTCTGATTGGATGGAAACCTTAGAGACCATTTCTAATTACAAAATTTTTCATAATCTGTATATTTGTCACTTGACTGCTTGGTGTTCCTGAAGTCTTGGTTCAAATTGAATACATTATGAATGGCTGGCGCCCAGAGCCGAGGGGTTTTCTGATGCGCAGCTTCGTATTTCTTTTACACTGACTGAAGATAGGGATTCTCTGTCCAAGGCAACGAATTTTGTATGTCCGTCGTCCTTAAGCTGTACGAGAATTTTGACGTGCACGTCGACAGCATGTGTTGTAGTTGTTGTTGTGGGGACTGAAGACGTGAAGCGCTCGACCACTTCGCTCAAAAGCGTTTCATCAGAGAAATGGATGGTTAAATTAGGCACGATGTACCGACTGGTTGATGAGGAAACAACTGATCCATTAACCAAAACCATGATGACTTGGGTACACAACCGTCTAAACTGCCGGAGTTCTAACTTTACTGCAACGTGCTCGACACATGGGAATCCCCGCTAGAGATGCATGCCGGGATAACGACTTCGCCTCGTTTTAAAAGAGCGGGCTTCCCCCAAGAATGTGAACCAAATGGCGGATTTTGATCGCCTCCGCGGTTGACGGCACGGTCAGCTCATTCGTTTTCATGGATTTGTTTACTTATTTTTTTACGGCCAATAATTAAAATACATGCGGCATTATTGATCTCCAAAATATTGATGCGGGCGGGTCATGCGAAACAACCTATCAACTGACAACGGCCTAATTCCGGCAATTGCCGTCTTTTCAAATGTGAATTTCCACATGTGTTTTCATTGATATTCACGAAGGGAAGACTTGGAGAGATATAAAGTAACATTTTAAACCTTTAGCTACCATTTTACTTCTTAACAAGCAGACCAAAAGGGGGATTTTTATTTCATTCAGTGGGGGGAATGGGTCCGTTGACGGACCCAAATAGACCCTAGCGGAATCCCTGATATCTGTGATAGTTTTCTATGTAAACTACAGTTGCTTTGTCTTTTGAGTCTATACACCAGTATACAATGTGTCCCGTACCGAAATGGAGGTCAACGTCCAAGGTCAAGTGTCACTATGGCCTAAAAATGAGCAAATATTTGAGAAATGCTAAGTTTTTGAGAGTGGCCTCATTAAGGAGAAAAAATGTGTCACATTTCAAAATTGAGGTCAATGTTAAAGGTCACTGTGACTCCAAAATAAATGTAGCAGAATCAGTAAAAATCGCAATTAGCTGTGTCATTAGATACAATAGGAGGAGACAATCTGTCACATACCAAAATTGGGGTCAAGGACAAAGGTCATGGTCAATGAAACCTCAAAATCAGGAAATCATAAAAAAAAATAATAAAAAAATGTTGGTAGTTTTATTAGCTTCTGGACGTGTCTGTCTGTGATTGAACTATTAGAACTGTTATTGGTATCATCTCCCCTCCTCCCCCCCCCCACCGCCCAACGCCGCCTCCTGTCGCATGGATCATGATATATATTTTAATTTTAAATAGCCTGTAGCAGAGCAGGCAAATGATATAGCCTGTCCAGATGGCTGAGAATCACTGGTTAAAGTGATAACAAGATCTGGTTCTCCTACATGTATGTAAGGTGGTGTTGATTGTTTTTCTGTTACTTCCTCAGTATAAAGGTCAAGTACTTCCCTCTGTTTATATTGGTCCTATATTTAGTTGATGACCTACACTGAAGGCCATCTCTACTATTTTCACCTGTTCACTATTTACCTGTAGTACAATCTGTGTTGTTTCAGTAGTACGTTTATGATAGGTTTTCATGTTTTAAGCAATCAGTTAATTGTCTAGACCCCAGGTTAATAATTCATTTCTACTCCAGTTTCATATTCCACTAAATATTAAGGTGTGTAATTAACATGTGTAATTGGGTGACATGTCACCATGTCGCCATGCTGCGTCAATGCTGACAACAACAACAAGAAACGTACCCGTTTCAGCAGTAGACATGAATATTATAATGAGAGGGGTACGTTGGATCGTAGTACATGTAACATGTGGCATGTACAAGAAAACTCTCAGCACTTATACATGTATTCTGGTTCATTCAGATAATGAGCTCACTCGTACCAAATGTAGGTTAGATCTTTCATAGTCCTGATAGTACCTGTCAGTAAATAAAGTGGTAGTTGTGAATTGTCATTACTCGTCAACATTTCTTCGTCCCAGTTCCTCTGCTGCAGTATTGTATATTCTCATCAATAATTCATAGTTTATATTTATATGTATCTGACCTGACGAACAACAGCATGAAGAGAGACTAATTAGCTAATTGACCAAACTTCCCACTCCAGCAATATCTGGGTCAGTCTATTATGTCGAACTAGACTCCATGTTATCTATGGCTGCATACATGTATATCAACTTGATTGTTCATAAGTGAGAAAGTTGCCAAATCTGTGGAGACATTTTCCAGGGTGCATGTACATGTACTCATTGCAGAAAAAGTTGATCAATCTTATGTCAAATACACTCCTCAAACAATAGTTTTGAATCCTTGCTAAAATCAGTGGTATCTTTATCCTAGATATCCCTGATACACATGGGAATGAATAGTTCTCATGGAAATGCCACTAAATTTCAGCCAATCAGCAAAGCAACATCCTGTGAATATTGACCAATCAGATAACTTGATTTCCACAACCATGGCATGTTATCAATGTGACAACAGATTCATATTCACTTAGTGAGTGGAATGCGGTTTGCTATGCGAGATGGTCAAGGTTTTGTCAACCTTGACATTGTGAAGATGCTGGTTTTGTTGCACATCCACTGGGGAAGATAGATACCAAATTCTTATATCGGCAACAGCTGGTACATGTATGGTCTAAGTTATTGGATGGGTGGTTGGTGGGTGCCAGCATAGGTTCCTGTTGCTTCAATGCATTAGGAACTGATAATGTGATGTCTAACACTGTAATATCGCTTGTCTTTGTTGCACCATGTAAGCGTCCTCAGGGGTTACCACGATAAAAAAGAAAAATATTGAGTTTTGCAGAGAATTTCAAATTGAGTTTTGATAAAAAAAATTGAGTTTTGCGATTTTTGCCGTTTGCGCGCGAAGCGTGCACGAAAAAAATATTGAGTTTCCCACAATTTACCATTTGTCAGTTGATATGTTGTCTCGCATGACCCGCCCACATCAATAGTTAGGAGATAAATAATGCCGTATGTATATTAATTATCAGTAATTTTTGGCTGTAAAAAAAAAAGTAAGCAAATCCAAGTAAAACGAATGAGGTGGTCGCTTGCCGTCACAGCGCGGAGGCCACGAGTGACAAAAGCCGCCATTTTGGTCCACATTCTTGGGGGAACCCCTGGCCTGATTTCAAAACGAGGCACAGTCCTTTTCCCGGCATGAATCTCTAGCGAGGATTCCCTCGTGTCAAACACACAGCAGTTTTTAACTCCGGCAGTTTTGATGGTCGCGTACCAAAGCCATTATTGTTTTAGTTATCGGGTCAGTTGTTTCCTCATCAACCAGTCAGCACATTGTGCCGAATTTAACCATTCATTTCTCTAGTGATACGTTTTTGGGCGAAGTGATCGAGTGCTTCACATCTTCACTCCCGACAACAACAACGACAACACAGGCTGTCGACCTGCACGTAACGAAATACTCGTACAGCTTAAGGACGATGGACATACAAAAGTCGTTGCCCTGGACAGAGAATCCCTATCTTCAGTCATTATAAAAGAATAAAAGAAGTTGAAAATTCGGGTAATAAATCCTGCAGTTATCTTTAATAGTGGTCACAAGTAAGAGTGGTTTCCCAGGATTTCTATTTACAGAATGTGTGCGCTTTTGAGTTTTACTGTCTACCATAATTATTTACGTTATGTTTCAATTAAATTAAAGCAAACTTAAGATGTTTCTTTAGAGAATAATTATTTCATAAATGTTTTTTTCTGGTGATCTTTATGACAGATTTCAGAGTGTATAAATCTGTAAAATAGGAATTTTGTCAGGTTATATATTCAATCACATTCTTCTCTGTCAACGGTAGAAAATTTAGCTTCAATAATTAATAATTATAGCTTCTAGCATGTATGTTTTATTATGAGAAGGTCAAGCTAAACAACCTATTAACTGACAATGGCCATACTGTGGTTTGGTGTGGTTGAACAGGAGTGTACAAGTGTATTCGGTCGAAGGCCGAACATTTTAGGCTGATGTTTATATCTTGATTGACAACGCAGCAGCAGTTCAATATGTTGTTGTTGCTCTAAGAAGACACGACACGCTACTGTCGCCTTCAATTGTTGGACAACACACGGTACCCTGCCACGGTTTGGGCCAACGGGTTATCACGTAACACTGGGTTATTTTACCAATTGATGTTACATAGACTGTATATAATTCATGTAAATAGGGTTGTCAGTATTTGTCGATCTCTAAAGTAGCATCTACGGTGTTTCTGTTCTCGTAAACATATGACCAATCTCAGTTCTGTAATTGATACGATGAAAAAATTGAAAAAATTGAGTTTCATCATTTTTTTGATGAAAAAGGAAAAAATATTGAGTTTTGTAGAATTTCATTGCGCGCCGTAGGCGTGCAAAAAAATTGAGTTTCCAAAATTTAGAAATTGAGTTTGTGAACAATTTTGGGCTAGAATAACCCCTGGCGACTCCTGTCTGTGTCTTGTGTGCTGTCTTCAGTGTTTTATAGGGTGGATGGTGGGTGTCTGGTTCCATGTTGCTTCAAGGAACACAACTTGGCTGGGTGGTGATATGACTGAAATATTGTTGAAAGTCACGTTAAATCCTACACACACACACACATATAAGTTATTGGCTAGCATAATATGAGTGGGTTAGTCAATATATAAAATGATGGTCTATCTTTTATGTAAGGATCACAAGACAAAGCGCGAACAATAGTCTGTCTGTATACAACAAGTGAGAAATGACTACATTGTAGTCAAAACCTGCGGCAGTGGCAATAATACAGTGAAAGACATATCAGCGGAGGTAGTGGTAATTGTAGAAAAAAAGCGCCATCTGCAAGTGTTTTCATGCCAAGGGAAGTAATTTTCAACTTCTAACCCACAATTGCAGGAATTGACTAATAGATTTGACACAGTATATATATATTCGCTTTCCTCGTTCAAAATCCGACGATGTTGACTGGTCCGTGCCGTCTATACTGAATTGACAGACGAAGTCACAATAATCGCTTTGGCAATGTCTTGGTACAAGTATCGTGAATTCCAAGTTTCAAAACATTCCGTTCAGCCGTTGATTTTTGCAAATCAAAAAGGCTTTCAAATATTTGGAAATCCAAACAAATTTCAAGGATTTAGTCATAGCGCGAACATCTACGCTCTTCAGTCTCCCTTCTCGCTTACTTTGCCGAGCAAAATGGAAAATTTATATTTCCGTCAAAGTTAATTTTCAATGAACTTATTATCAGGTCTATCACTTTGATCTGTGAAACTATGGAATGGGGTTGAAGGCTTTATCGAACTGTTCAAGAGGCATAATGACATTTTTCACGATTCAAATTGAGGCCTGTGACAGTCTTGATATTCGATTAGAATAATAAATTAAGTTTCTGCATTTATGTGTGTTATCATCTGCAAACTAAATACGGTACCTTGACACTCTTTTCCATGCAGCAAGCCAATATCAATCAAGGCTCGAATTAGGGTAAAAAAAATACATGCACAGTGTGCACCTAAATTTCTCATGTACATGCACAGCAATTTGCTTACATGCACAAACAAAATATAAAAAAAAATTAAATCCTTCTTCGTTAATTTGTCCTGAAATCTGTAAACTTTTACAAGTTTGGGCTCTTCTAATGCCAGGTATCGGCACTTATATACAGTCTCACAGGGTCTTTCAAAGGAATTATTCAAAAAAATCAAATAAGTCAATATTTGGAAAAAATCAAATGTGTTTTGCCACAAAGTCAATTATTCTGATGAATCTGACTTTGTGTTCAGATCACTCTTGAGAAGGTCATATGTACTAAACACCATAACCATTTCTTACTATTTTTTTGTTAATTTTTCAAATCGACAAATTCACAGAAAATCAAATTATATTGGCCTCAAGTTCTCTGTTGTTGTTGTTGTTGCTGGATTCATGTGTGTTTCTGCAACATCGTCGGGACTCCTCTACAGATTCAACTGCAGCCTGACTCTCACTTCCCACTTTTTCAGCAGGGTCACTCAGTGTTTATTTGACAACAGGCTGCAGAAAAAAGCTTGAATGTTGCTGTGTTTACATCGTTTTGAACAGTTTGGAAATGTCACACACGTGGTGAAGCGGACTAAGAAATAGTGTGGAGCGTCTGATGCAGAGATGCCCGAGATAAAAATACCCACGGCGGTAATTCAACGCACAGCTTGGACATTTTCTAACAAATTTTTCAAGACAATTGGCAGTCTGCCATAAGCTATAGTCGTGATCGATGGCCCATTTTTCAACACTTCGTTTCCAAATGCAGCTACATGCACGCTGTGCACCTGCCGATCAAAATTTACGTGCACCGTGGAAAAAATACATGCATTTGTGCATGTGTGCACTGCTAATTTCGAGCCTTGTCAATACATGGTTTGCTCCTTCTATACAAATGATTACCTATTTCATCCTTAGGAGATATCACCTCATCCGACATGTTTGGTCAAGCCTTTTCGAAGGTTGATAATTTTATTAATTTTTTTTTTTAAGTCAAATTCTGCAAATAAGAAACATTTCTTGTCAGTATCTATGGATATCGCCCTATAATCAATTCGCGAATATGTTTGTCATTAAGTCATTCGGGAGGTGATTTAAGTGCGAAATTTCAGGGTTAGTTCACTAAACAAGGTCTGTGTGTATAAGAGAATCATGTCGAATTCTCGTTATTATCTTTTGGTACATCAAATTATTGCATTCGCGAAAATGACTTCCAAGTCAATATGAAAGGTATCAAAATAAATTTAAAAAACTCTCAAGGAAATCAAGGTCCTAGCTTTTGACAACGAGATCAAATAGATCGCTTTTATGGTCAGTATCTGCTAATATATGACGTAATTTCATTCGTAAAACTGATTGACAAAGTAACGTAAATTGTGAAGTGTAGAACCAGTAAGTTCTAGCAGAAATGGGCTCTGACTTGAGAGAATGATGTCAAATGCAACATGTTTCTGCCCGTTGTCTGCTGATACACATAAGTATTGATTTTACGGAAGTGATTAATGCAATTCTAAAGGGATTATGGGTGCGGAAGAGGACGAGAACATCAATACCAGCGAAGCAAGGCCCTGGCTTGCGAGAATGAGGATAGAGGGACTGTGTTCCGAAAGAGGATCATTCGAAATAGCTATGTGCCAAATTTCATGCTTGTAACCGAAAGTACACAATATAACTATGATGTACTGTTCGCGCATAGGGTTGTCGGACTCATTAAGTACTACATAGTCATTTATGTATTATAAAACCGTTTGCGCATAAAGTCAGTTTTGAGTATTATCAATGAGTCGGTATAGCTAAGACATTGAAAACGAGGTCAAATAGATCGCTTTTATGGTCAGTATCTGCTAATATATGACGTAATTTCATTCGTAAAACTGATTGACAAAGTAACGTAAATTGTGAAGTGTAGAACCAGTAAGTTCTAGCAGAAATGGGCTCTGACTTGAGAGAATGATGTCAAATGCAACATGTTTCTGCCCGTTGTCTGCTGATACACATAAGTATTGATTTTACGGAAGTGATTAATGCAATTCTAAAGGGATTATGAGTGCGGAAGAGGACGAGAACATCAATACCAGCGAAGCAAGGCCCTGGCTTGCGAGAATGAGGATAGAGGGACTGGTTCCGAAAGAGGATCATTCGAAATAGCTATGTGCCAAATTTCATGCTTGTAACCGAAAGTACACAATATAACTATGATGTACTGTTCGCGCATAGGGTTGTCGGACTCATTAAATAGTACATAGTCATTTATGTATTATAAAACCGTTTGCGCATAAAGTCAGTTTTGAGTATTATCAATGAGTCGGTATAGCTAAGACATTAAGTGCAAGTCCAGGGATTGGAGGGTCATTGTTTCGATTCCCACAGAGGGTTAAGTTATTCTTCCTTTCAAAACATATTTCCATATATGCGAATTGCTTGGGGGTAAAGTTAAACATCTTTATTCGGTGAAAGTTGCTGAGTTGTTCCGCTTACTTCTGAAACGTAATTGTTGCGTTTGTTTTTATGATGCATGATCTATAATTTGATACCAAGTATTATTCAATGTTAATCATAATGATAATGCGTTACTTGTTATGCTTCTTCGCCAATTTGTGTTTTATCTAGATTGGGTAGATAAAATGATTACTAGAAGTAGTGAACTTATTTTTCTACTTTCTAAGACAGTCGCCTGGGACTGTATGCAAATTAGCTGAACCACCGACAAGGTTGCGGCTCATCTTCTTTGGTATATAAGAAATCCAAGGATCTTAAATTGTGTATACATCTGCATACTGTTCAATGAAAATGGTAATATCTGAAGACAGTGACTGATGTGACGACCGACAGCTTTAAAGCGACTGACGTAAGAGAATTGAAGTCTGAACGGAAATCAACGAAGCAATAATTCATTCCACCGAATATAGTTGCAAATGAATTCAAACGCGCTTGAATGCAGTGTTGTCATGTGAGATTGGAGGTTGAAAAGAAAAGTGTGGCAGAGATCACACTCTCTTAGCGCATGCGCATTTCAAAAAGTCACAAGAAGAACAAGAACAACAAGAACAACAACAACGCGAGCCTCCCGTAGACCTGCGTGCCGCAGGTAACAAGGAATCTAGAGACAAGACTTTGCAGTAATATAAAGGCATAGAATAGAAAGTTACATGTACATGAAAGATTGAGTATCACTAGAAGTGGAAAACAAGTGACCTCAATGTGGTTGGGTGAGCATTCTTTGGAACTTTATTCTGTCGTAATTTTATGATCCCCTGTGATATCGGTCATACATTTTACTGTGTCCAGTTGTCATTGTTTGGGCCGCGGTGATAGATGGATACAAGTGGTGATACACTATATTAGGACAGATAGATAACGGTGCACTTCATCACGTGTGGGAATCGCTGTCATATCAATAAAACACAAACCATGATTAATAGGCAGCGATTTACGGAATGGTCCACTTCCATTACCGTCCCTTGTTTTCACATTTTATTTGAGAAATAGTATCCATATTTTGACGGGATGGCCATTTCGCCTGGATTTAAGCAGCTTAACAGATTTTACTTAAGAGAACCAATAGCGATCTTCATAGCGAGGTCCATGTAATTGGTTTCATACGTCTTCACTCAGTTTTCGCCGCACATCGTGAAGCCGGTGTCTGTCCATATGATGGATTTGTCATTCGCAGCTCCGGATGGATTTTCCGAAATGTGCAGTACATGTACTTCTATATTACATAAATTATACTATATTTAAGTTTAGTCTGTTCATTATTTCTTTTCTCGCCAAGCTGCTGTATGTGCTTCAACTACAATACTACTCTCTCAGAGCTTTTAACTCGATCAGATTATTTTAGTTGAGAGAAGAGTCCAAGAGAATAGACAATATCAAAATGAAAAAAAAATAAAAAATTCTGTACCAAGATGCTTAAAAAATGCTTGACGTGAAAATGACATTAATTGTATTAAATTACATGTACATGTGTAATTCTAATACAGTAACTTAAAGATATACAAAGGAAGATTTAAGAAATGAAAATAAAACTTATTGAAAATTATGTGATTTAAATACTGCAAAATGAAGAAAAAGTATCTGTTCAGGACCAGCCAAGTAAAGAGGCTGGAATGTAAACAGTACATGAACTACTACTTTACATTAAGTGGTACCGGTACTAATTCAGACTTTACTCTAATCAGACATCAAATAGATTGCAGCAATTTTAATGAAGGATCTGCTAAAAATATCACCCTTCAGTGTATTTAATACCAAACAATTACTAGACTGGTCTGCAGTGGCAGCAGGGAGTGCTTTCTCGGTTTGTCTTCCTTCACTGCTTGTACATATATACATCTTTGAGCCAAGAATGCTTGGAGATTCTGCCGCATCTGCAGGGTTGAGACTGAGGACGTCCTCCGGATACATACTGAAGACTGAACAACAAAATTATTGATTTTCGTGCTCAGAGAAAATACCAGATTGGTGGCGCAGCTTTTTGTACAAAGCAGCGAGCTCAGAGACGAGCCCAGTAGTAATCAAAACACTAGGTTATGTCTCAGATGGAATGATTATATGCGGTCTGTTCGTTTGCCTCCCGGTGCCGTCACATTGTTTCATCTGTGCTCCAAAGGGAGACTTGGCTCCTGAAATATCAAGGTTTCATTGCGCCTCATCCAATGATCGGCAATTCGCTTCAGTTGAAGGCAGCTGCTGGTGTACCTTCAAAAAATCTCATCAGATGTCCCGGGGGAAAGACCGACCTATCCGCTTATTTAGCGATTTACTTGAAAAACTGTCTGGAAAATCGTTGATTTATTTGAGTGGGGGCAAAGGTCACTTTCCTCTGAGGAATCAGGAAACAGCGAATATCTGACGTCAATATTTTTTGCCGTGGTTTTCCGATCTTTGTTTCCCGCTCTGTATGCAGCGTTATCTCCTGAGTCGAGCAACTCGGGTTTTATCGTACAACAGGCAATAAATCTCAATTAGGATGACATGTTTTAGCACTCGGTACCTGATATGCATTCAGGAATGTGGGTTTTCTTGTTTAATATACATGTAGAACATGCTATCAATTTATAACACGGGCTTGCAGAAGTTGCTTCCAGCCCATTCATTCTCATCGGTGTCGAAACATTACTAAACTTGTCAGGTTTTTATTCCAGTGTCTTGATACTCTGTCTGCTGTACATGTATATGAAAGCAACATTCTTGACCATAATAACAACAACAACACACATGTGTTGGTTTCTCAGAATGTCTTTAGAACAGTCACTGTCTTTATAGTCAAGATTCTCTGTCCGGATTTTTCCTGCAATTTTCTGTCCTAGATGTAGTTTTGCAACCGCTAAAAGGGTCGATGTTCCACTCATCTTGCACTGGAGCAAAAAAAAAAAAAAAAGCAGGCATGCACATTGATATTATTGATTTTAATTGAAACAGTTAGCATATATCTACATATGAGAGAGATGGAAACACACAAGTAAAAGTATTTGGAGAGCTTGCCTGCTTAACAATGTTCTGCTTATATTGTAAGTCCACTCTAGCTGTGATTAGTATAATGGACAGTGCTGATTGGTTGATATATCCATTTTGGCATTTGGCACTATGTGACTTAAATGCGTGAGAAATTGGCAGCGTGGATGCCTCCTGCCATATATTGTCAGTGGAACTTGCTGGTTTGTTTGGCACAATGGGGGTATCTGAAATACCCTATATGATTTTCGCATTAAAAATTATTTCAACTACATAAATCTATACCAAAGTACAGATTTCTGGCAAATTAGGTAGGCTCTGACTCAAATATGATGCTTAATTGACAAGAAATCTCCATGAACATACATGTATATGCAACATTGATTTTCCGTGCAAAGAAAATTTTCTTGTTTTTTCTTTTGCTCTCGATTTTGGGTGCACCTTAAATTGGGCACAGTGTTTAATACTATGAAATGGGTGCAATTTAATGGCCTGATTTTCATATTTCTAATTGGACATGTAGGTAAAGTTTTTCATCAACTGAGCCTGAGCCCTCCCCAGTAATCGCCAAATATTCAACTCAAAATAGGTGAACAGACAGACATACACACCGACGTGTATCTCATAATCTGGTCCGTGCTTGACATGACTGTCTGGTTGGGGAATACATGTACATCCCAGAACACTTGTAAAGCTTTACTGACCAACCAAATAAGGTAACGAGTGAGACGGCGGAATTTTGGGAAGAACTGGATCCTGTTATTTGTAGCGATCAGAGCTTTTATTAGCAGAGACAATTGGCGCGGGAATTGCCTGGCCAGTGTCATTTTGACGGAGGGAAAGATCAAAGGGAAGTCTAATGAACTCCATTTGGTGGAAATTCAATAAAAACGGTCGGTGTATACTGACAAAATTGAGGTAAATTTGGAGAGAGCCGTTCATTCTGAGAGTGCATGGCTGTAGTCGATGGCCCAGAGAGATGAGATTTGTCATCGCGTAAAATCCACTCGCATTGTTAATACTTCAGGGAGACAACGGACGTGACATCTTATAGGTCTGACTAAGAGACTTACTATCAGAGCTAGATCCAGGGTGTGAGATAGAGCACCCTTCAGTTTGGGACATTTGTATAATTTAGATTACTTCCCTTGAATTTAATCACTCTAAATATCCAATAAAAATATATATACAGGGGTCAAAATGTTCGATCGTTTTTATGACCAGAAAAGTCTGCTGACGAGTAAAATTGAAGCCCAGGTCGTCCTCCTGACGATCACAAAAAAAAATGTCTTTCGTAAAAACAAACTGTCAATATCATGGATTTGGCAGAATTGTTGAAAACGTTTGTTCATCTTTCCCGCTGACAGCCTAACTTGAGTGGATGCTGGTGTGAAATGGTCCTATGTGGATACACTGTCACCACGAGTGACCTCCCTTCCTCTCATAGCTTAAGGTTATGCAAGCATTAGCTCCCTAGGAACAATTCCACCCATGCACTTTCACTTATAACATAAACAACAACAAGAACTTTCCGTAGCTGACAGCACTTGTTTTTTTTGCATCATGAATAGTCTAGTGGGAGTGATGTACAGATCGACCAGTACTTCAATGAAAGTTTATCACTTTCAAGATTCATGGAGACAAAATAGATCCTCACAGTCCTTGCGTTTGGAGGCGAGCGATCGCTCTCGCGCACCATCGCGCACCTAAATCATATCCAAGGTACACTGTTTTTCGCGCACCTAGATTCAGAAGATTAAATATAGAAATAAGTAGGCGGTGTCTGCTAACGGCATTATTATTAAATGAACGGACAGTTGGTGTTAATTTTGCAAACTCTTTCACATTGAAAATCACCGTGAGAATAAACCGAAACGCCTTTAATAAATTTTAATCAGCAACGATCGCCGTCAATTCCAGCCCGGCCGTAATTTTTTCGCTTGTTTGACAATCGGTAGTCTCCTGCACAGGCTATTCCTAGCATGGGATCGTGCAATATTTGCCACGTGTGCGGAGAGCTGACAACAATGGCGCTAACTGCAGAAAATCTTCCTTGAACAAGTTGACGCAGTAGACGAAGTTTTCTAAGAAAGGTAGATGATTTACACATCATTATCATCACACAGAGTCTGTAGTCAGTAGGATGTCAATAGTCTTGGGTAATATTGAACTGGAACTCGTCTGATCATTCGCCAACCATTCTTTTCGTTCACGTAAATACTATCGGCTGATTATTTTCGAGAACATCCATGCACGGACACTGCTCTTCTCGCATATACTATGCAATGATGATTGGTTCCCGACTATTATTTGCAGTGGCTCTGATATTGAGAATGGAATCGAGTAGCTTTTCTCTTCGTTTATTTTAAACCATTAGATGTCGAACAACTATGAATGTGGCAATTGTTTCAGTCTCTGACAAATTCCCCATGTAAATGGCTACCTTTTCTCGTTTTTTGAATAATGACATAACAGTTCAAGCCCCTAGTGAGCTTGAATTAAATGCTCAATCTACTGGTACCCAGCTAATGACTGTTGAAATTCTTCAACACTTTTGATATCACTTGTTTAAATTGAAATAGAATAATTTATTTTCATAAATTTTTCGTCTGAAAATAAATCGAAAAATGAATTAATTTAATCAGAAATATAATATGGTAGGTTAAAGACGTTAAACAATAAAAACAAAATCACTCCCCTCACGAAATTTGGGAGAGCGATTTTCCGCTCTCGTAACAGCTCTCCTCGGTTAATTTAGGTACACTGATTTTAGCTCACCATCTTTTTACAAAAGACAAGGACTGTCCTCATTCCTGGTTGCATTTTGATAATGAAAGCAACAAAACGTCCTGTGACTGTGAGGTTTGTTTTGAATTTGACAATTCAAAATGCCAAATTGCAACTTAATTGTGCACCTATTACATTTTGATATAACACTATAACCCCAAGAGAAAATGATCTTGTATTATAATATTATGCTGGCATGAGGATATGTAAGGTACTATTCTCAACTTTTTTTTTCTTTCAAGTTTCCGTTCTGGAAATTGCATTTGGCTGGAGTGAAAAACAAAATAAAATAAAAATTGAAACACTGATAATGATTACAGGTTGAAGGTAATCGATGACCTCAATCTCACTGGGATGACCTCAGTTTTTCACCTGGAAATTTGGAACATTTTGACCCCTGAATTGAATTTTACTTTTGAAATGCCTTCCTTAAAGGGAACGTAAACTCTGGTGAACGTGCGTGATCAGTTAAAAGCTTTTTCCTCATAGAATCCAAATTGTGTATCAGATATTTTTTTACATTTTTTGTTAAGCAGTACTAAGCGTTTTAACTTCGCTACAATGGAACAACATAGAGGCCGCCATGTTTGAAGAATCGTGACGTCACTGGACTCTAGTTCTTCTGCCTCTGGAGGTAAGAACGCGTCAAGTGGCAGAGGTGCAGTTTTCGAGACCGTAGCTTACAATCAAGGAACAAACGTGAACCAGGATGATAGTGCGACCAGCAGCTCTGCTGCTGAAAGTTCACATGGAGAGGGAGTCCAGGGCTATCAGTTTGAGCCTAAAAGAGACCACACGCAAACTGAGAGTGAAGAGAGCCCGTCCACAGGCGACGACGACTAGAGTGACCCGAACAGTGTCAGTGACGACCATGACACACGACTGGGAAATACAACCTGGTGCCGTTGTGGTCACTGTGCTCACATTTGGCTAAAACGTGAGAAGGAATGCGTGTGTTGCCAGGATAAGGCAACAATTCGCTATTTTGCACCACCCATAAATACGGGTAAGTTGATTAAGAGTGCTGTAAATAAAATTGAAAACGAAGAAGCTCATCGTTGAAGCGTTGTTGTTGTTTCTCAGTGACTTCAGAAGTTATGGCTCCATGTCTCTCCTCAAAACAATCGCTGTTCTGAAAACCACTCCCGGCAGAATGTACTGGCGGGGGATTATAAACAGGGACTTGAATGGTACAAAACGTGTTTTTTGCTGGTTTCTTCTGATTTCATGTTAAAAATTCTTAAGTTTTGTAAGTGATGACTTGTATTTTCCAAAACGTGTATAAAACGTTGCTATCAAATGCTTGCTGTTTTATAATGGCTGTAAAATTTGATAAATTACCCACTGTGGAAAAATTGTCTTTCTGTACCTTAATAATATTATATATAATTAATAACCGACCATCAACAAGCCCCTGTGAGTGAAACCTCCTCACTGTACACCTAGACCAATCAACAGTTACATGAGGAATATTCAGCTGGACAATGTAATAAATATTTTACCACTCACATCTTAAACTATTTATGCCAGATACATTTCACAATACAGGGTTTGAGCATTTTTCTCTTTCCTTTCCAGATAACTCTATATGTGTGGTCAACAATACAGACTTCCAAATGTTATGCCTCAACCGGGTTGTGCTACGGAATGTGTTGGTCGCATTAAACAATGTGAGGGTTGATCATTGGGATGTAGATCAACCAGGCAACAGGTACAATACAGCCAACTCTATGAACTTAATTAATCTGACCTTCAAATTTGACTATTGTGAACTGTGTTTAATTCTCTGGTAATGCATTTTAAATTTTAAAGACCTATTTATTATCAACATGGACATGTTTTTATTGTTAAATGTGATCAAGTTTTTCTTTCTAGCATGATCAGGATTCTTCTTAGACTGGACCCAGCCCCTGTTTCATAATGTATTAAAGGGGAAACAAATAGAAGTAACACTGCCTATTAAGAAATGCTTGAAACTATTTCAGAAATAGTTTTTTCATTTTTTTATTTTTATTTATCAAACATATATATATATTAAAGATCATTTTATCATTATTAAATAGTTCATATGAAAGAGACTCATCCAGTCTAGATTCTTCTAATCCTTGGAATGTTACAACATTTCAGATCCTATCGATACGCAGCATATCGACAGTTCGATATGGTGGGTCCATGGGAGGCTTGGTCCCAAGCGAAGAAAGGTGATACCTGCCTGTGTGACACATGCCATCAGGGAAGCATTTCCAAAACAACCAAATGAAGTGTATGAAGGCTATGAATCTGGGGAAGCTGATAGTGACTAGGACAGTCGATACAAAACTGCACAATATTCATCCTCTCGATCTGTGAAATAAACTGCCTTTAATCCTCTCCGCCATATTCAGCTTTATGAAAATGTGAATAAAACGACTGATTCATCCATCTTCCACTCTTATGAAAATGTAAATAAAGTGTCTGACCTTATGAAAATGTAAATAAAATGACTCGACCTTTATGAAAATGTAAATAAAATGACTCGTCCATATTCACGTTTTGAAAATGTAAATAAAATGACTGATCATAGTAATGGAATTTTGATTCAGTAAATTTATGTGAATGTTGGGTACCGATGAAAGATCAGGAGCCTTATCTTCCATGCTATTAAGAGCCGGCCTAAAATGTTTGTCACAGTGGAACTGCACAGCATCAAGCCAGATTGGGTGCCTAAGTGTGGAACTATTAAGCGGGCTCTTTGCCCATCCATCCAT
Organism: Hanleya hanleyi; assembly: GCA_036873755.1. Lineage (NCBI taxonomy): Eukaryota > Metazoa > Mollusca > Polyplacophora > Lepidopleurida > Hanleyidae > Hanleya > Hanleya hanleyi. The sequence goes on from JAVTVY010050543.1 coordinate 22,897, forward strand.
TATGGGGGTGGGGCTGGGGCTGGCAGACCAGGCCATACTAATTCACACCCAGCAGGACTGGGTAGGTCAAGAACTATTGAACAGGACCCTTGGTGGTCCCAAGCGATATGTTGAGGGAAGGTACAAACACACCAAATTTATAAAGAATCCGTTTAGGTTTTCAAATGTTATGGTTTGGAGACGAAGGACAGATGGGTGGCATGATGGACTGACCCCAATAGTATAGTCACCCCTCCAGATGTCGGCACAAAATGATGAAAACACAAGTCAATATTGAAAGGAATGTCAGAAATATATAGCTGACAATATTTATTCATTGGTCAGTTTCAGTGTCCTGTCTTATTCAATCATCATGATGCAATGTTGATGACAGTACCAACCCCTTCCTGCTGCTCAACCTGCCAACTGGAGCAAATATATACATGTATATATTTGCAGAACGCAAACATTTCTAGACACAATATTTCTGATAATTGATCAATCCCTGAATCCATAATCCTATCTCCAGTCATGGTCATGCCAGTTGACAGGAGGTAGCCGGGTAGTGGGAAATGGCCCAGTACCAACCCCTTCCTACTACCATACCTGCCAACTGGAGCAACTACATGTATATATTTACACGAATCCAATATTTCCATAAACACATTCTTTTTGACAGTTGATCAGTCCCTAAATCTATAATCCTATCTCCAGTCATGGTCATGCCAGTTGACAGGAGGTAGCAGGGTAGTGGGAAATGGCCCAGTACCAACTGTGCAGCATCAGTCTGTGTCCCAACTGCTCTTGACTTCTGAGCAAACTGGGCATAGCCATGGTCTTTCAAGCTTCTCAGTGGGGTCCCATAAATACACGTGTACTTCAGTGGTGTGGCCTGCAATGCACGGAAACCAAACTGAACTATTAATACAACTGATTACAATGAACTTCTTAGTGCATCATGTGGCTGATAAACTTAAATGAACATAAAATGTGCCATGCAACCCCCTCTCCCCCCCCCCTCCTCCACCGTTTTAACTCGCACTTCGTACAAAACACATAAAAAAAGATGATGTACCATCACCATTTATTGATAATGATCAGACCTGGCCATCTCCTTTTAAAGGTGATGAGTTAGAGCCATAAACTTTAAGGGTGATGATCATTATCCTTGAAAGCTAATGAGTTAGAGCCACCCCATTTAAAGGTGATGGCCATCAACTTCAAGGGTGATGATTTTTCCTCATCACCCGTAAAATCATTTAGGTTTACTTCTACATGTCGTTATATTTTCAGATAAAAAGCATATATTTTGTGTATATGTAATGATTATCTTTTTGGAATGGGACCAAAATTAAACTTGTTATCCCTTACCTCAAGGTCTGAAAGACTTGTGAACCCTTGAATGCTTTGCTCTGGTGACTCCACATCTACCATCATGGATGTACTTGGTTCAGGTTCATCGACCTGCTGTAAGGTTGCAAGGGTCACGGTTTCTGCTGGTTTTCTCTTCTTCTTGGCAGATATGGGACGAATCTTTAAATGAAAGAAAACAGTGATTATAACAGGACGGGGAGCATCTTTTGAGTTTATCAAGAATAAATTCTACATCTACACTATACAGTGTACAAGCTTTCCTTTGTTGAAGTTTCACAATCCTAGCATTGAAAGCACACAAGATACTGAGGTGACAAGCTTTAGGTACATTTGGACAGGCTGATGATAACATCCCTTGAATATACCAAAAGGGAACAAAACTAGTATGGTACACATGCTCACTGAACTATCAGCTAAATAAGCCTAAACCGTATACAAAATATGAATCTCCAGTTTTATCTCCATCCGCTTACTGTCATACTGTCACACTAATTCAATCATATTATAGGCATAACTTTATCTTGCCATAGCAAGCATATAAATTATCTGAACAGGTTTATTTTGATAGGCTTCTGGCTCTTGACTATAGGTAAGTAAGCTAATCATATCAAATTTGGAAATCACCAGTGAAACCATTTTAGGGATCTTGACCATGTACAGACAGGACAGATATTATTTATGACAATAACAATTTGGATGAAGGATAAAAATAGAAAGCATCAAGGTAAATCATGCAAATGCATACTTCAGCAGGGTAGCTAGCTTTAGAACTAAATTCAACCAGACAAGTTTCACGGGCTGCCGGGCTTGTGGCAATTTCGAGCCCTGCTATCTGCCAGTATCTTACCTTTTCCGGGCTTGTTCTTTTTCTGCTTGGCAGGACCTCTGCATGTGTTGGTGTGGATAGTAACTGAAAAACACAAAGAGGAAAATGCATTAGATATAGATAGCACTTCACATTTATGATAACAAATTCCAGGCCTCGTCATGATGTCAGCCAATCAAAACTCACCTCGGCTGGAACGACTCGGCTGTGGGACTTACACAGGCTGGTGTTGACACAAGTGACAAGTCTGCCCACAGGGACAAAAACAATATAACCCACATTTCGCGTGACAAGAGAAGTGTGCATGTACTTCGAGTGAATAGAAATCCGCAAAATGCGAGTCCAAGTCCCAATTACTCCACGATAATTTTCACCCACACTGGCGACCGGGCTGAGAGAAGTTCATGGATGTCCAAAACTATAACAATAAATATTAGCAGTAACGTTTCAATTGTTCAATTACCAAACGAAAGTCTAAACTCCAATTGGTATCACAGAGGTGCCAAATTTCGACACCCGTGATTAAGTTCATTGTTCAGCAATATCAGTCACTATCAGAACAGTTATTTTGACCTTACCTCTGTCACCAAACGAGCCGATTCACGTTTTTCCAGTCTTGACACTGTGGTCGACCTCTGCTTCGGTGCCCGACGATGTGTAAATTCCGTCGGGATTGCATTGTCGTTTAGACGTTGCGGTCTTCTTAGAGCTGCCTTGCGGCGGGGTGAACCAAGCATCAGCTTGGCGACCCGTACATGTCCACTTTGAAAGAACTCTCGAGAAAATGGGCAGAACAAAGTCTGGATTTCTCTGTGGGTGTGAAGTCCTTTCGGCCGATGTTGTGAAACCAGCTTTTCAATAGTTTATCATTATGATTAGACAAAGGAAATCGATGAAAGGAGATGCGCTTTTGAGTTTTGAGTAACTGTTGATAGACCCGACGTGTCGGGATTACCTGGCACATTGTGACAGTCAAATGCACAGCAGACCGGCATGGTAAAATCAGGAGATCAATCAGGAATATCTGCTAGAATCAAAACTAATCAATAATCCTTGAAACATTGCATCTATCAGTCCAGGTACAGAGAAGTGCATAACAGCGGCCATGTTATCTCGGCTAAGTAAAGGTCCGATGACGTAGGAGATTATCGGCACAACTGAATTTTAAGCTTTCCCATTGGTTTAAAATCCTGCTCAAAATAAACATGGCGGCGCCCTCGAGAAATTCAGAAACACAGTATTTTCTATGTTTGCGTCTTTCTCATTCATTGGGAAAAAATGGGAAAAAATCTTTGTCACGATTTTTTTAATCTATAGGGACTCTTGTATAATTTCCGCGGTGTTTTACCACAGAGTTTACGTTCCCTTTAATAAAGCAAATTTATGAATGGAAAGGCTAAAATCAGTGTAATGGACTTCAAAATGTGTGAATAAGCTTAAAGAGAGAGAGAGAGAGAGAGAGAGAGCGAAAAAAGAATTTTTTTATCACACATTTTTTCTTGGTTTGGGTGACCAAATACGGCAGACCCGTCATGTAAGACAACTTCAATCGGCAACACTTTGCGTGCGATATACTTGGCCCTTTTCAGTCCTTGGTTGAATGGTTCCCCACGTGTAGTCACCTATTGTATCTGTCTTACATGACAGATTTGCCCCAAATGCAAGGTCCCCAAACTCATTTCATGGGTTCAAATTCAGCTTGAACCAAGCATTCACTATATGCATTATGCACACTTGTGTATAAAATGTTAAAATCTGTAAATAACATGTATGTACATGCAAATGAAGAGATGAATCTGGATGGTTGTGGTTTGTGTACAAGCTGATGCATCCAAGGTCATACCAATGCACTGATGTTGTTTTTTGTTTCAATGAACCATTACAAAAACTTGTTGAGTAGCAGGATTTTCTTGCACCTTTTGCCATTAGCCAATAAAAATGTCTGATTTCTTTTTGAAAATTTGAATTCACCAATCAGATGTCTCAAACCTGAATGATATCCCATGATGCATTGCAGTCTCTACAAATCCTCATTCATGGCTTCAGATTTGAATAATTGATAAAATTGCAATATCTGTTTGCATGAATTCAGATCTGTAAAATATCCCAGTGGTTGTATCTGGTCGTAACCATTCTTATTCTTGGAAAATCTTATGATATACATGCTCATGCATGCACTCACACTAGAACTTCAGTCTTGTGCTTATTGTAGAGTACATGTACATCTGTCCACTTGATACAACTTCCTTCACCTTTCCAGGAAAACCTCATTCTCGCTCGCCTCGAGCCATAATACTGTTCCACTATTGCCATGATCAGGAAGCCAAGAAGGGGGTGTTCAAATGTGTAATTGGTGTCCAAGCCGTTCAATTAGGGAGAATATAAGGAGTTTGAAGTTGACAGGATGTAATCAGCTTGATAGGTTCTTGAAGTTGAAGACCAAGTTCATATATCTGCAGCACAGTCAGAAGCCTTACGTATGCAGGATATGCGTCAAATGGCAGATAGAGAGGTTTCAAATTACAGCATCTTGTGATGAAAAAGTTCTAATTATGAAATTATGTTTAAGCTTCATATGATTTCAAACACTTGATACATGTAGGAAATTTATTGACCTGATCCCAGCCCTTGAAAATAACCACATCGTTCTGCAATTGCCCAGGTGAATGCTGAAGTAAAATCAGTTCACCTCGGCTATTCTTCACATGGTGTTGAATGTGAGTAGTACAAAATGCCACAAACTATTCACCGAGGCAAGTTTGTTATTCGCAAGGGCTGCAGTTGGGACCATCTTCACATACCCAAGTCGAACACTACGCATTGGCCGTATAGCAGATATTCTCTCTTCAGAATACAGTTTTGGTGATGTCAGAGCTATGTAAATATTTTTCTTATTAGGAGAATTGCCCGTCTTCAAAATTCAAATTTATTGGCTAGTGAAAGGATATGAACACTTCCTGTTTGGAAAGCAATGCCACCACCACTTGCCATATTTGGAGATAACACATCGATCAAAGTAAATCCTCACTGCACGATGTTGGCAAGCGCGTATGTCTTGATTGACTGTATGACATCATGTGCGTTTATGGTTTGAAGAATTCACACATTCAGTTTGTCAAGGGAAATGATGGGTCAACTTGAAACATGAAGATGAATCCAGACTAATGTACATGTACATGTAACAGTATAAGATTTGACTGGATCATCATAATATGACTGAAAATTGTTCAAATTAGGCTTGGAAAAGTTGCTTTTTGTATGAACGAAAGTGATTTTGCGTAACCTTTTTGACATATACTTCAAACATGGACATCCCATCATGAATGTCTGAATAGCGTTATGAAACTCGTAGTTGGTCAGGTTTGTGAAAGTGAGGTTAAAATCCTACTCATTATCTCACCCACACTTGAAGGTTGCTCTACAAGATAACGGCTAACGGAAGGTACATGTAGATGTGCAATGGATTAACCAACCTGATCCAGATGTCATGTATATTAAAGCGGTGATATATAATTAGAGATAATACTGTCAAATAGCGAGGATTGGCACACAATCAGCCCTTCAAATTAGGAAAGGAGATGGCCTATACGCGGTGCAGTTGAAATAAAAAAAATAAAATGTCCTAAAAATAATTGTTTTAATGTAATGACAAGAGAAAATATATGTACACAATATGCAGGGCCTGATCCAGGCCGTTTTTGAACCCGTTATAACGGGTTTGGGCGCCATGAATTTGGGCGCCCAAATGAGAAAAAAAAAGAAAAAAAAAAAGAAAAAAAAAAAAAAAATTTTGTTAGCAAATTCCCTCTGAACAGGCTGAAACCTATATTAATGCAATTACTATTGCCAAATATTAAGTTATCAGGCTGTATTTAGACCATTCAATACTCCCACAGCTTCCATGGGCTTCGACAGTCCCACATCGCGGCCTATTTCACTATAACTTATCACACTCTGCGCCAGGTAAGGGTGCCCAAACTAAAAGTCTAGATCAGGCCCTGATATGTGAAACTTAGCTTGATTGTGTTCTACATGTAATTATATTTATGACATGATATTGCAATCTGCTGCGCAGAATGTGCTATTGTGCTAAATGATATGCTAAATCTAGTCATTCGAACACACATTTAGACATGAAGGACCCTTTGGACCAAAACGTCATTTAACCTGGTGATGTGTGATGGCATTATATCTCTACTGCTGGAAAATCTTCTTGGTCCAAGGGGTCCTTCGCGTCTACATTTGTGTTTGAATCACTTGATCTAGACCTTTTTTTTCACGAAATAGCACATGCTGCGGATTTCAATTACTTGTCATACATGTAACTATAATCATAACGCAATCGAGCTAGAACTTTCACATTTTGTATATATTTTCTCTTGCTGTTACATTGAAACGCAATTATTTTTGGGACATTTTATTTTTTCGATTTCAACCGCACCACCTACATGTACATGTAATGGCCAAAATCCCGCCTTATCGTACCATCTCCGTTCTCAACAATATTACACCTTACATTTATTTTCAGGTTAAATTTTGCCATCGCAAAGTATAATGGCCACGGCAATTGCCATGGCTAATTTCAAGGGTTCAGGGGTATGAATGAATATTTTCTATGGTAACCCATGGTAGGTCCCGCTAAATTGTGTTAGGTAACCCATGGTAGGTTGCGCCAGAAAGAAAATAAGGTAACCCATGGCGACCTATGGTAACCTACCTAAGATTAAACATCAATGTACTGTTTCAAGGATGCTAGAGAAGCACCCCGTAGCTTACGCTTGGCGGCCTCGGCCCGTATCTCGACCCATCGGTCACTGCACGGGACACACTTTACATCATCAACTTTGCCGTGTGCTGTTACCGTGTATGTAAAGTCTTTGGCAAACGGCCACTTTCTAAATGTATCTTCATGAACGGTCTCGCCTTTTTTGCGATCGACGGACATCATGAAAATGTCACGACCACGTGGACGCTGTCAGAAACAGTGAAGGGGCGACCAAGAGCTCTCCTCTACCGGAGGCTGATTTAGTATCGGTTCTCCGCGCAGTGAGAGGCCGTTAATACGATACAGCATATATAATACCCCTGATTTTTATAGAGATTTAATGATCCGATTGCAAAAGTTCGCCTACCGGCAAATAGACCCTCGATCAGAGTCAGTTCTATTACACAAAGACTGCAATATAGAAATTATCTTTCACCGCATCGTTCAAGGACATAATTCAGCTGAATAGAGACAACTCCGGCTAAAATCAGGTTTGTAAATAGTATTTATTTTATTCAAAATTCGTGGCGAACGAATGTGCTGCATTATGGCGACCCACCGTAGGTCTCCTGAAAGTGGTTTTGCGTAACCCCTAGGCGAACGCGTTCAGCCGTTCGCCATTCATTCATACCCCTGAGGGTTGCACATTGTATGTAAGAAAAACTGTTTTTGCATCTGGAGTTAACTATCTAATTCAATATGTTGGGGCCCTGTGACATTTCCATTTCCTTGATCAGCTTGATATTTTCTGTGGGCCATTATATTTTAATGTCTGGATACAGCTTCACTCTCCCTATCACCACAGTATAATAAAACCACAGGTATTCACAGCGGTTAATGCCAGGTGTATTGTTCAGTTGCCATGGAAACCTGGAAGTCCATCCATTCATGCCGTGTCTGGTTCTTATTAAGATCTCAGTGATGATGAGAGAAAAAACGTAATGCCGTAAGGTAAATTGTACATACATGTAGTAGGGATCTTGCTGAGCTTCAACATGTTCAAGAACCCTTGTAAGTACAGTACCGGTACGTGAAAGAAATGAGCTCAATACTTGGCTGACATGATGTTAACATCATGACAACCCGATTCTGTCACGATGTTAACATGATGATAACCCGATTCTTGTCCTGATCTTGTCCCTGTTTTGTCCCGGTCTTGTTACAAGGACGACATCGGGACAACATCGGGACGTCATGTTGTTAACACGATGACGACCCAGTGATGGTCCAATATTTGTCCCCATTCCTGTGAACAAAATGGAGAAGTTTAGTCGATAATTTAATAAAATGCCGCAAGCAATGCGATCTGCAAATTACAATCGCCTACGTGACATGTGAATACCGGTACGGCCGTACAGTATAAATCTACGTGATTGGAGCCCAATTTGGTGTTCAGTGTTGTTGTTGCAATATTGATGGTTATTATAGATCCACAAAGTAATTTGTAACTGTACCATCAAACTTTTCATAGACAGTAGGGCCTACCGTAATACTTGATGATAATTCAAAATCGCTGATCAAAATAAATGTCCGTCCCGTTCGTCAAACATGCGCAACATTGAGCAGTGCGTGTCACGTGACCGTGGACATACAACCATACAGGCCGTGTTGTGCTAGTTTTTACAATCTGTAGGGAAAATAAATTATTGGACGATGAATGACATTGCAAGGGAATAGCCATGAAATGTAAACAATGCAATTCTGTTTTCTTTTTTTTTTGTCCAAGAATTCGAGAAATGGAAGTAAATTCGTTATGTTATTTGCGCTGAAAACTTACCTCACTTCCACTCTTTGCATTTCTTGTCTACAGGAAATATCACAGTAAGAATTTAAATGACACAGTTATCTCCCCTGCTAGCCACCTGACTGCATAGCTACCCACAATTCTACTTCCTTCTTGTTCTACTGCTTCGTAGGGCTGGAAGTAAACATTGTCAACTCCGTGAAAAAGTGCCTTTTCTAGCGAAACTACTCACAGTTGGATTACCTCAGACGTCTGATTTCCTGCAAGAAACCCTTTGGGAAGTATTCTCTAAGTTATCAGCGTAATAATGGCTCATAATATGTCTCAAATGTCATGCATGTCTTGTGGAGGTGACAAGCCAAGTTATGACCTTCACTCAGTGTGTCCGCCATGCCGCCAGGGTAGAATCTGTACATGGGATACGGCCTGTGAAGAGTGTATTGTGTGGGCGCCCGGCATATTCCAGGTTTATTTGGCCGGTTCTCTGGCAGCTAACGAAGGGAATGGTGTCGTTATGCCTGCCAATATCGCAAACGAGACGTATGTAGCTCAGTCTCCTCGTACTAATGTAGGCGAGGAGTCTAGGGGGTTTGTTAGTTCAGTAGCTGGGACTCCATTAGTCAGCCTATTGGATGTAAATAAAGATAAACAAACGCCCCCCCCCGCTCCCGATGCTTCCATTTCAGGCCAGGTGAAGGGTCAATCAGGTAAGGGATCGACCCGGTTGGTACAAGTGGAAGGAGTAATCGAGGATATGGAATCTGGTACGACGACGACTGTGGAAGTGGAGATTCCTATTGAGCGGACGCCTGGATGTGACGATGAAGGGAAATCGGTGACGGACCCAGGCTTAGTGTGGGAAAGTCAGGGGACTCCGATCGCACGATCGGAGTCAACTTATGATTATGAAAACTTGGGCAGCACCAGTGAGGAGCCTAATGTTAAATTTTCATTTGGGTCCGGGGCTGGGAAAATACCTTCCTCGACGCTGTCGAGGCCTGGACTTCCCGGTCGCTCAGTTACGCCTTTAACTGCTGCTTCCGGTTTGTCTGAATTTTCTCAACCTGCTTCCGGTTACTCTGGTGGCCTTCCTCGTTCCCTTGCCGAGACGTTTGTGTCTACGAGCCTTCTGGGCCACCAGAGATTAAGGTTCCCGCAACAACGGCAGTATGGTATGTATTCAGGTAACCATAATATGTCAAATTTTTTGCCTGTGTCTGAGTTGCGTTATCAAGAACCCTCAATCAGACCAGTTCAAATTATGCGGCATCCGGTTGCTGGTCTACCTTCGCCCTTGCGTGGCTTAGGTCAGATATCTGCTTCCGGTGGTGTTCGAGGTACGGGACCGGGAATTTATCGTATGATGCGAACCCCCAGAAGATCGATGGCTAAAGATAACGACGAAGATACCTCAGTTCCTCAAGTTATCTCAGGCCAGGGCTTTACACTTTGCTGCGATAATCGGCCTCTTGACGTCAACACAGGACGTAACACCAAGAGGGCGGTTGCAGCTTCGTCCCTTAATGATTTACTTCAATCATCAATGGGTCGAAAGGCAGTTGAATCCGTGGATACCTGTAACACCGCTAGTCAAACAAGGCCTCCAATGGTGGCTGGATCCACTCAACGTTATGCCAGGTGTGTCCCTACTTCCGTTTCGTCCGTCACATCACCTGTTCACGGACGCATCTATGGAAGGATGGGGAGCCCACCTTGAGTCCAAGTCGACATCCGGGTTATGGACAATCGAGGAACGCTCGTACCATATAAACGTGTTGGAGTTTATGGCAGTGACACATGCCATCCGCACGTGGGTGAGCGTATTGACCGACAAGAACCTGCTGGTTGCGACGGACAACACATCAGTCGTGTCCTATATCAACAAGCAGGGGGGGACGAGATCTCCGCAATTACAAAGCCAAGCGGAAATCTTTTTCGGTCTGTGTTGGGACAACAACATATCGGTGTTGGCCAGGCACATCCCGGGGGTACTGAACGTCTTAGCGGATTCGCTTTCTCGACGGAATCAGATAATTCCCACGGAGTGGCAACTTCACCCAGACATACTAAAACAAATAGCTCATGTCTGGGAGATGCCACACATAGATCGGTTCGCCACTCGGCGCAACAATCTACTGCCCCTGTTCATGTCGCCGGTTCCGGATCCGTCGGCATATGCAGTGGACGCACTATCGCAGGACTGGTCAAGGATGGTAGCATATGCGTTCCCTCCTCCAGCTATCCTAGCGAAGGTACTTCAGAAGATCCGTGAACACATGTGTGTCGTTTACCTGATTGTTCCGTGGTGGCCAGCAAGGCCGTGGTTCCCGGAACTATTGGATCTTCTGGTAGATGTACCAAGACAGCTTCCGGTATGGCACAATCTACTGCACCAGCCCGGAACGTCGACATTCCACAGCCAACCAGGACTGTTCCACTACCACGTGTGCAAGTGCTCAAGCAGCACTTCGCTCAGGCGGGATTTTCAGCGGAGGTTGGGCGCCGAATGGCACAATCTATTCGACCGTCCTCTTCCGCTGTATACAACTCAAAGTGGGCAATCTTCGATCTTTGGTGTGGAGAGAGGGATATTGATCCATCCTGCGCAACTATCCCTGAGATAGCAGAGTTTCTATTGTACCTGTTCAGGGATAGGGGCCTGGTGCCTGCTACGGTAGAAGGTTATAGAGCGGCCATTGCTCAACCTATTCTACTGGGTACTGGGATTAATCCCTCGACTGATCCAAACTTATCTGCACTAATCAAGTCATACAAGATAACTGGTCAGTCGGCTATTCCGAAATTACCTAAGTGGGACTTAGCCTTAGTACTTCGGCAATTGGGAAAGCCACCTTTCGAGCCAATAGAAGCTATTGAGCTAAAATATTTATCATACAAAACTTCGTTTTTGTTGGCTCTTGCTTCAGCAGCTAGGGTGTCAGAGCTGCATGCGCTCGATAAAAGGAACATCAGACACTCTAGGAACTGGAGCAAGGTAGTTCTCTCAACGGTTCCTGAGTTTGTGGCCAAGAATCAAGCCCTCTACGATTCCATATCTCGAGAGTTCACAATTCCAGCCTTATCTGATTTCCTTTCGTCCGGTCTTGAATCTGACATGTTAATGTGTCCGGTTCGGGCTCTTGCGTGTTACCTGAATCGTACAGAGGAGATCAGAGCGGGAAGGAGGCGTTTGTTTATCCCTTTCGATCCCAAAGCCAAACAAGAAATAAGTAAAAACACTATCTCGAGTTGGCTCAAAAATACGATTCGGCTAGCGTACTCCACGGCTACTGATAGGCAAGCCGCGCTTGTAAACGTTTCGGGTCATGAGATTAGGGCATTAGCGGCATCATGGCCTCTATGGACCAACAGATCGGTGACAGACATTATGAGGGCGTGCTACTGGAGGTCAAACACGACATTTGCCTCCTACTATCTCCGGGACATGACGTTGGCATGTAACGACCTCTATTCTATCGGCCCACTTGTGACCGCACAGCGAGTGTCAGGGGGACCGAGGCCAGCAATATAGCTACAAAAGTCCGGGCGTACAGTTGTAACCCTGCTTGCGGGTGAGTGCATTTTTTCTCTCGGCCCCTTTCGAAAAAAAGGGGGGGGCGTATATTGCATCTCAGCCTTGAAGTCAGAGTAGCAACAGGGGTTCCCTGTGTACCATAGGCATACAGGTTATTACTGTTGTATGATTTCATGGATCCTCTGTGAGGTAGAAGATCTATGATTTCTACTTTGAACTAGTCACTATGTATGGCATTTATCACTACCACGGATTGTATCAGTTTGCCCACCTACCTTACGGTGGCATTCTATGCAAAGAGTGGAAGTGAGGTAAGTTTCCAGCGCAAATAACAAAAAAATTTTACAAGTAAATTTTCTGTTATTAAGCTAAAACTTACCTCACTTCCAGTGATGCCCACCCAACCTCCCCGCTATGATACATCCAGACCATGTATCGCAGTGGAACAAGAAGGAAGTAGAATTGTGGGTAGCTATGCAGTCAGGTGGCTAGCAGGGGAGATAACTGTGTCATTTAAATTCTTACTGTGATATTTCCTGTAGACAAGAAATGCAAAGAGTGGAAGTGAGGTAAGTTTTAGCTTAATAACAGAAAATTTACTTGTAAAATTTTTTTTTTTATCAGCGTCATTGTTGTCAGGCCCCGTGGCCGAGTGGATATGGTACTGAACATGAAACAGTTTACTTTCTTCAAGCGGAGTTCAAATCCCAGTATGCATATATACATTTTTTTTTTAACCAATTGAAATCTTTTTCAATCGGCGCGCAAGATAAATAAGATATTTTTTTGACACGTTAATTTTGTTATATGTATGGGGGAAAAAGTGCATGGTGCATGTCAAATTGATTGTTGTTGTTTTGTGGGTTTTTTTTTTTTTTTTCATATGCTTGCGTTTTTATTCTAATCCCACACTCTATAGATTAATCCCTAATGAAATCTTTTTGTCCTTTTGTGTAATTGACAATAGGTTTTACGCCTAAGTTTTTGAGACAACAGAGATTAACGCTAGGTGAAAAAGACTAAATCCAGTTCATAAAATTCAGGGATCGCACGTTTCCTTAAAAATTTGTAAAAATGTTTAAATTTTTGCCTTGAAAGTGCTTGAAAATTTTGATATTTTTTCTAGGTACTTGAAAGTGCTTGAATTTCACTGTAATGGGTAAGAATGGTTGGAAATCCATGGAATTAATAAACGCCCGCCGACGATCGTTGTTTTTGTCTCTTGGTTGTCTGTCTGTCTGTTACGTAAATATGCTCAGACGGTATACGCTGAATTCCCTAATTTTATGCACCTTCCAAATTTCATTGGAAACTGCCCCGATAAAACGAAAACCCGGCATTTTCAAACTATCCATGGAAAATTATTTGAGCGCTCCCTTTTTCAACGCGAAGGTCATGCAGCTTAAAGCAAAGTGAATAAGAGTCACTGTATATTATCGGGCATACTATATACTAATGTGTGTGGACATGTATAAGCACAACAGAGAAGTGCAAATAAAAAAAAATCGGATTGAATTTGGTGAACCTTGATTTAGTGAACTTTATATTCCTGTAATTCGAACTTGTATCGGTGAATTATATCTAGTTGCGCGCTTGTGATTGTTATCTGTACACGACAGCTATGTTATGTTTCTAACGTTCGTTAACATCGAATAATTTATTCTAGCAGTAATCTCAAAATTGATAAATACCCTGATTATCTTTTGAGAAAACAGAACTGCGCGCAACTGAAATTCAATTTGAATGAAACATGAAAAGCACAGACAACGATCGATGGCCGACGTGAAATGCCCTTACATAAATTTTTGAAGATGCATCATTATAGCTTTCTTTTAACTTTTATATGGTGGTAATTAAACGGAATAGGCCTACAATAATACATTAATGCTACTATATTTTCAGATGAAGCCGGATGATGGAACAAACGGCCGGCAATCAGAACTGGTCAGGTGTCTACAATTGCATGCGTGGGTTGGCATTAAATGTTTAAAAATAAAAAGATGGAATAAGCTAAAAGGTTTTCTGTCTATTCTTATTCTCTAAATTATACTGTCTAGAATGTGAAATAATTTTGCTGAACCCCTGAGGTAATATCAGATAAAAACAAGGCCATTGTACATTTGGCTATTTCGTCACCATCATCTATCGATCGGTCTTTCGTCTGAAATATTCCAAAATACATATACATCTGAAACAGATCGAACCAATTTTCTGATTAATTAAAACATAGATTGTTGATTGATGCGTATTCTGTTAGGCCTACAATGTACATATACTCTAATAAAACTGGGTAAACAGGTGAGTGTATGGCCTATAAATGACAGTATAGCTGCAGTTGAAGCATATTTCAAACCAGAATAATGATCGGAGAGGTGAAAGGGATTTCTGTTTCAGCTCTGAAACTCGCTATGTATTGATCACGTGATGTTATTGCAACTCCGTATGGCGGGAAAATGTATACAGCCAACACGTGGCATGTTGAAACTTTCATTCTACAGACCCCACCCAATTCTACACATGAAAGTATTTTGATACATTTGTTAATCAAGGATCGAAGGGATACAGTGAATTGTTAGAAAGGGCCAGCAGTTCATGTCTTTCGTTTATAGCCGATATACCGGGCGGGATGAGCTCGTTCCAGCTGGGAAGATTGTATATGTCTCAGATGAGTTGGCCCTGATATGGGGCTTCAAATAGTGTCGGGCGCTTGATTAATTAGATGTTCGTTTTATTAACATGAACAGTTTGAAAAGCCCTTCCACAATATTTCCCTATGAA
This sequence comes from Hanleya hanleyi, assembly GCA_036873755.1. Lineage (NCBI taxonomy): Eukaryota > Metazoa > Mollusca > Polyplacophora > Lepidopleurida > Hanleyidae > Hanleya > Hanleya hanleyi. Next base: position 37,898 of record JAVTVY010050543.1, read on the forward strand.
GAGCAATCAAGAAATTATTAGGTTTGATTCTCATTCTGAAAATGGCGTAATCTGTGTTTCTTCATCAGATCGTTTATTTCCCGTAGACATCATTGGCGTCACTGGGATAAATCAGCAATATTTCATGGAGATTTATACATTTTTTTTTAATTTGGCAGGAAAAACCCAATTATAGGCCACAGAACGTCATAGAACAATTTTTCTCTAACAGGCGCTTTAAAGTTTAAAAATACTCTGAAAACTGTTATTCCGTATAATCGAGCATGCTGATGCTGATAGTTGATATATTCAGAATATCGCAGTTTTCAATAAATCCGACCCAATTTTCATGTTTTGACAGCTGTAGCAGAACAGATATTATATCTTAACCCTTTCATTGATTAAACCCGGTGTACGGGGATAACGAGAGTGCCACCCGTACGACCATCCCCGGTTGACCGGGTTAGCTTTAAACCTGTTGGCCATCACGATGGGTACAGCACTTTTATTTTTTTGCATTCGTTTTAACGGAAACCTATCAAACACTGTATACTTCTGGAAAGTCAAAACCTTGATCAATTTGATTCTCAAAATTGTTTGTTTGTTCCGCAAAAGAAATAAAGCAAAATTAGATGTTGAACGAAAAAAATCGGAGCGAAAAATGCGTTTTTTTCCACATACCGTGTGACGGGCCTCTCGGCAGCAAGCCGCAGAAATGAAAAAAATCATCGAAAACCTCATCCTAACTCCTGTATTTTTTATGTTACACGACTGGTAAAGCGTGGTGAATATTCCCCAGACGATTAAAACTGCCAACGACAACCGGCAAAGTTTATTTCCATATTTTTACGAGTCTTGATCCACAAAGTTTGACAACCAACATTTTATTTCGCCCAAGATGGTTGCCGTCTTCGGACGACGAGCCAATCGGTATGCGTAATTTCGCCCACGTGACCTCCATCCGCCAACAGATAAGAAGTGCGTAGACAGTGGCTGGAAAAATGGAATTACATCATTTTCAATCCAATCGTATCCTCCGTTTTATTTTTGCCATCCGTCCCAGGTCATGTGATGTACAGAAAGGGGAAAGCCCACACTTTCCAATGAGAGGTCAAACATTGCAAATGGCCGAGTACAACTCAAGATAAACACTGTCAAATGCGATCGAAAAAAGACGATTTCTCCGTTGAATTTTGACGTTTTCAAGTCGAGAAAGCCAGGGAAAGCGCATTCTCTTGAAGTAAAACCTAATTTTGTATGCTATTTTATTTATTTTGCTATAAAACTGGACCAAATAACACCGGAGTATTCATTGTGGAGACGGGGTCCCTATGTTTTTCTACAAATCTCAGACGCAAACACGTTTTCTAACATTCCAAAGACAACATATACAAATTTTAACAGTTCTCAGGGAATTGATCGTCAGCAGGTCACTTTTGTCAGGGGAAATAATCGGTGAAAGCAGCCCTCCAAGTAAGTGGCGAACGCTCGTTCAGGTTACCAGGAGGTTACCGAGTTTGATTTTCCGGCGACCGTTTGTCCGTTCGCGATGTTAAGCTGTGATCGTCTGTGGATAAAATAAAAATACTGTCTGTTGTCACACAGGCCAAATTGGCCTTTATTGTTTGCTTGTTATTTCTTCATAACTGTAACACTTCAATCTGATTTCTGTATCCTCGACTGACCGGTTTGTTTTTGTTGAAAGATCGAATCAAATAAACAGGCTATTCATCGTACACGCAGTTTTACAAGTTACTGTCGCCCCGAAGGCATGGAAATTCCCCAGGTCGGAAACCCCGTTTCGTTTGATACTGCCGCAGCAAAGCCTGGTTCCCTACGATAAGTAGGTCAGTCGGGGTTTACTGAAACAAATCAGTCTGGTGTGCAGTGTGCGCGCATCAACGTGCATCGTACGTTTGACAGTTGGCATCTGCTGTGTTTGTTCAATACTTTGTTAGAAATGTCAACGAAATCCAGAGAAACTGAGAACATTTCTGAAATGACAGTTTCATCTCTTCTTCCTTTACAAAGTTCACAGTGAAGACAATATCACTAAGTGGAGTTGCAAAATTTGCAGTCGGCATTTTGCGGACATTCGTTCACAAGCAACACTTCACGGAAATTCGCTGGCTTGAATTATATCATACGCCGATGGCGTTGATTATGTACATAAAAGCAATGTTTCCAGACACGTAAAACCTGGATCTCTTCAAGCCTGGGCTAAAACCAATCTCACCGGCAAAGATGACAGTCAAAGTGAAAGTAACAAAACAACAACAACAACAACCACCACTCAAACCCCGGCGGCGAGACAACTGTTTGAAAAAAAATGCACGAACACAATATTGAAATCATATCAATACAGCATATTTAATGAAATGAAGGACAGTACTCAAGTTGTATGTAGTTTAATATATAGTTTTATTTCATCAGTACACAGGTAACTTCAGTTTTACTGTTTCAACAAAGCTGAAACCAAAACAGTTCAAAATATCAATTACAACTGACTATTCACTGAATTTTATCAAAATTGCTTCATTTAATAATGTATTATCATTGCTGTCAATTATGTGTTCAAGTCAGCCAAAAATTGAGAAAACCGTACAACAGCGACACTCACAATGACATCCTCACAATCACATTAATTTTGTAAAAAGTGCCAAATTTTAAATATTTCATGACAGTCAGTATCCATTTAGATGCTTCTACTGAAAAACATAAACTAACATTTTAGATGATATTTAATAATTAATTACATGTAAGAGCACAAAATTCATTTCGTACTATTTGCAATATCTATGAAGTACATGTAGACTAGCAAATAATACCTGCACCTGTACATACAAGCAATCAGTTTTACATGTACTAAAAGCAATATCTCGACTTCAGACTTTACAAAATTGAATGATTTAACATGATTGGAAGTGTCGTACAAGAATATTACATCTGAGTTAACACGGCCAAGCGAATATCATTTATCTCTTTGACAACAACCCAAAAGCACGCGCGGTAACCTGTTTTTCTGAACCGGGTTACCACTTCTTGTTTTGTGGTAACCTGTTTACAGGTTACCACAAACCATCCTTAATTGGAGGGCTGTGAAAGGGTTAATCATAAATATACCAGAAATACATGTTGGTCCTCATATGTATGTATTTTACGGTACATACGAGTGTATGCATGTCAAGTACAATTGACGTACATTTTGTATATTTTTTCACGTATCCCAGCACCACATTTATGTTTTGAAACAATTTTTATTTTAAAAGTGGATAACGTGGATAAGTGGATAACATTTTACACATTTTGCATCATAGCCTGAACATTAATATTTGCTCTGTATCGGTATATACAGCACTTATGCGACCTTGAATGAAATGTTTGCTTTTATCAAATTTTTTTTTTTGCACCGTGAAACGGATACACTAAAGTATTTCTATCCACAAACGTGAAGAAAATTAACTATACATGTATATTATAGAGAAAAAAGAAGAAAGAAAAAAAATTCCACAAATGGCCCCGGATTCGAACCGACGCACTTTGATTACTGACACAGAAACAAAATTATGAAGCCAGCACGCTATCCACCACACCACGGACAAGGTCCGCGTAACATTGCCGTGAAATAACACCTATTCATATTTTCATTCCATCGAGGGCAAAAACAAAAATTATATATACATTTCTCCTTACCCTTGTCGATAGGTGACAATTAAATGAAATACGAATGAAAATATGTTTGATCACTATATCCAAACATGTACCATGCAGATTTATGTTCTTTTTGACACGATGGAGACTCTACACGCGGGTGTGAACGTTACTCATAGGCGTATTCTGCTATACCGGGTGCCACAGGCCGTACGGGATGTTGTTAGGCCCCAGCATATCAGATTTACGGATCAGAAAAATAACCTCAATTGTACAACATGTTAGTGCCAGGGTTTCCAAGTTACTTTGTAGGAAGGGGAAGCGAATCAGCGGGTGAGGAAATCGGGACAAATAATCGGGACAACATCGGACCATGATCAGGTCGTCATGATGCTGTCAAGATGCCATCACGATGTTGTCCTGATTCTTCAACCGGGACAAGACCAGGTCAAAATCGGGACAGCATGATGTTAACACGGTGAAAAGATCGGTAGATCGGGTCGATTTTTATTGAGCTCAATTCTTTCATGTACTGTACATTTACACATTCTGACATCTAAATGCTGAGATGAAATATCTTCTGTTTATTTTACAGGAGAATCAACTAATCAGATAGCGGGGTTGGTGATAGTGAATTTTTTTTTCTTCAGACAAAACTGTTTCTTCCTTGTTACCATGATCACATATTTTTCGGCATATTATTTTCAAAAATGCGCTATAAAAATGTTTGTATTGGAAGGTACATCCTTAAGTGGACTGAATGCCAATGAACTTCAGTCTATGATTGGCTGGTAAATATTTCTTCCAATTATCCTCACAAACCAATGAAAATGCCAGATTTCCATTTGAAAATTTGAATCGACCAATCAAGTGCTTTAAGTTTGGAAGATATCCCACAATGCACAGTTGTTTTTTATGAACCTCTTCCCATGATTGCTCAGTCTCACAGGAAGTTTTGTTCAAAAGTTTATGGACTATCATTTCATGTCATCTAAAAGGGGGGATAACTCTTCTAACATGTCTAATAGATATGTTTTTGGAGAAAATAAAATATAAGTTGGGTATTGACACCTGGAAACAAGTCTAGTTAGGAAATGGATCCTTTCCTAGATTTACATACTCTGATTATCTCCCATGTCAAAAAACACTTGGTTTAGCTGTGTTTCCATTTGCATTTCTAAATTCCAGGAGAGTCCAGAGCTGCCCTGAAGAGAAGATTAGAAGAGCGACGGAGAGTTAGCATGATCACTGTCATTCTCCTTCAAACTGTGAGACTGCGTTGAAGCCAGATTGAGCTCAGTGTTAAGAGTTATGTGGCTCGTGCTGTAACGTGATGTGTTTATGCGTACAGATTCAAATTTTCCACAGCCTATTTTTCTTTGGATATACATATATTGAGAATAGGAAAAACTTCCTGATTTTTTTTTGTTTTTGGAAACAGATAATCAGAAACCAATGAAAATCCCAGGGATTATAGTTTCCATCTGATTATCCGAAATCCATTATAAAAGCTCAGCTAATAGTAGTAATACTGTTGATCAGCACAGTTTCATCACCATCACCTCCAGCAGTCTTATGGATTTCATCGCATCAGAGATGTTTTCTCGCTCATCATGATAATACGATTAATTCGGTGGTTTTAACTCCTGACATTACAAAGCTTTGTTAGTTGTTTCTCGGACATGTCAGATCGACAGGTTGAATATAAAAGCCAAGAGAAGATTATCATTAAAGTCTCAAAATTATCAGTATGCCCAGCATTTTTTTTTATTGTTTACGGTAGCTAATAGCATCCCTGGAAAAGTGTAATATGCCCAGTTAGAGCAAGGTCATATGATTATTTCATGCTATCTCTCGTGCTGTCTGTCAATTTTTTAATTGTCCCCCGCTACTTAGTAGGGGGGGGGGACTTAGAAACACCGGTGTCCGTAATTCCGTAGTTCCGTAATTCCGTAGTTCCGTAATTCCGTAAGATTTTCTTGTCCGGACAATAACTCGTGAACGATTCAACCGATCAACTTCAAACTTGGGGTGTGCCTTGACATTGGCGAGAGGACGGTTGGGATTGTTTTTCAGCAATGTGCGTAATCCAATATGGCCGCCGTCAGCCATTTTGGATTATAAGCAGTACGATCTTAGATTTTCTTGTCCGGACAATAACTCGTGAACGATTTAACCGATCAACTTCAAACTTGGGGTGTGCCTTGACATTGGTGAGAGGACGGTTGGGATTGTTTTTCAGCAATGTGCGTAATCAAATATGGCCGCCGTCAGCCATATTGGATTATAAGCAGTTGGATCTTGTCCGGACAACAACTCGAGAACGATTCAACCGATCTACTTCATATGTGGGGAGTGCCTTGACATTGTTGAGAGGAGCATTAGGATTGTTTTTCAAGGACGTGCTTGATCCAATATGGCCACCATCAGCCATACTGGATTTCATTGGATTTTAAGCAGTTTGATCTTGTCCGGACAATAACTGGAGTACGATTCAACTGATCTACTTCAAACTTGGGGAGTGCCTTGACATCGGTGAGAGGACGGTTTGCATTTTTTTTCAGCGATGTGCATAATCCAATATGGCCACCGTCAGCCATATTGGATTATAAGCAGTTGGATCTTAGATTTTCTTGTCCGGACAATAACTCGTGAACGATTTAATCGATCAACTTCAAATTTGGGGTGTGCCTTGACATTGGTGGGAGGACGGTTGGGATTGTTTTCCAGCAATGTGCGTAATCTAATATGGCTGCCGTCAGCCATATTGGATTGTAAGCAGTTGAATCTTGTCTGGACAATAACTCGAGAACGATTCAACCGATCTACTTCATACCTGGGGAGTGCCTTTACATTGTTGAGAGGAGGATTAGGATTGTTTTTCAAGGACGTGCTTAATCCAATATGGCCACCATCGGCCATACTGGATTTCATTGGATTTTAAGCAGTTTGATCTTGTCCGGACAATAGCTGGAGTACGATTCAACTGATCTACTTCAAAGCTTGGGGAGTCCCTTGACCTTAGTGAGAGGACAGTCATGTATTATGTTTTATGGATGTGCATAATCGAATATGGGTGCCATCTGCTGTATTAGATTATGTTAAGCTCATCAGCGATATCTCCATTTTCAAATCATACTGTTATCAATGATATGAGATATCATCGACTCCAAAAAATCGACCATAGAGGTCCATGGCCCCCGCAGCAGCAGCGCCAGTTATCAGGGCCTGATCCAGGCCATTTTTGAACCCGTTATAACGGGTTTGGGCGCCATGAATTTGGGCGCCCAAATGAGAAAAAAAAAAAAAAAAAAAAAAAAAAAAAAAAAAAAAAATATATTTTTGTTAGCAAATTCCCTCTGAACAGGCTGAAACCTATATTAATGCAATTACTATTGCCAAATATTAAGTTATCAGGCTGTATTTAGACCATTCAATACTCCCACAGCTTCCATGGGCTTCGACAGTCCCACATCGCGGCCTATTTCACTATAACTTATCACACTCTGCGCCAGGTAAGGGTGCCCAAACTAAAAGTCTAGATCAGGCCCTGGTTATGGTGGATGTAATCCACCATAACTGGTGCTGCTAGCGGGGGACATGGACCTCTATGGTCGATTTTTCAGCTTGTCGTAAGAGGTGACTAACTGGGGCGCCTGTGGGCGTTCTGGGTGTAAAAAGGAATGGGATCTCACATCTTGGGTGTAAAAAGAAATAGGATCCAAACGTCGTGATATGACTGAAATATTGTTGAAAGCCACGTTAAATCATATTCACTCACCCGCTCACCCATTTGTCAATGTCTGGTCTGCAGATATCAACCCAACTTCAAGCATGCACACATGTATGTATCGAAGAGGAATCCTATTCAGCCTGAGTTCAAAAGGTTAAGGTCGCCACTGGGGACCAAGACTTGGGATGGGTTAAAAATCGTGAATAAAACTGTTAAAATAATTACTGCCTTGACACCCTGCTCACATTCAAGTTCCGATCTCCAGTTGTATGTGTTTCATGATGTAAATATTTGTAATCAGTAATTTAGACAAAAACTCCAGATAGAACAACATAAAGTTGTTCAAAATGGTTGCAAATGAGCACAAATACTAAATTTTTAATAAAAAGTAAAAACTGAAATCATTTTGAGTAAAAAACCTTCAAATTTTGGACTCCTGTGAATCAGTGTCAACATGAAATAATCAGGTAATGATGACAGTTTTAGACAGGAAAATGACTGATCTCACTAGATTCCACTATACTCTGCAGCTGTGTTAAAAATCCGCACTGCAGAAAAAGGTAAAATAAGGTACAGGTACATAACCCCTCTAATAATTTAATCACTTTCTTCTGGGTATGAAAAGGAATGGGAACCAAACGTCGTGATATGACTGAAATATTGTTGAAAGCGGCGTTAAATCATATTCACTCACTCACTCACTAGACTGCCTTTCAACCCAATTAATTATGTATATACAGTACTATCGAGCATTCTGTTGGCGAGAGAGAGAGAGAGAGAAAAAAAAATCACAAATTTTTGTTGAAACAAAATGTGCTCACATCAATTTCAATGATTCCTGTAAAATGTTTCAAATCGGAAAACACCTTTTCAAAGACGGAGTAACGTGAAAATTTTCCTCATTTTATCATTTCTTCTGGTTAAACTACTTAACTGTGGTGTCGGCTATTTAACATGTTATAAGGTAGTGTAGTGAGGAGAGAAGAGGGACTAAATTAGATCTCGTCTGTGAACTCTATCAAAGATTAGATAAAAGATAGGAAATTACCGTCGAGAAATCTGATGAGCATTTCTCTTTGATGTTTAAGCTTCAACCGCAATCCGATTTCCAAAACGGGCTTGTTGGCCGGTAATAAAAATCAGACTTGATTGGCAATCACACCGAGGGCACAGACAGAGTTCTCCCGACTAAATATCCAATCCAGTCACATCAGGTGGACATGCTGGAGCTCTCTTCTCTCTGGAGGGTTATTTGGTCCTTCGAATGGCTCAAGTTGTTTGGCGACATGTTTTTGGGTTCTCATTATTCAATTTGGCATGTCGTGAATGAAACACTCCAGCACTAATTAGGGTCATGTGATCTGTCTGTGATGACAGATGATTGTTAACTTTGGCAGAAAAATACAGACTCCTAGCTGTCTAGCCACTACTTGATTCATATATTCAGTGCCTGTTTGATGAGGAATATTTGACTAATTTTGCTTTAATGATAACACTCTAAAAATTGTGGTACCATACCAGGGGTTAAAATCAGTAGATGTCCACCTGTCTTTGACAGGTATTTTTTGCACGAGTCTGGCAAAAAAAATTGCCTGTCTCAAGTGACAGGTACATGTCAGTAAAAAACAACTTTGAAACTGAAAGTAAGAAACTGTAAACAGATGAATTAATGCATTATTAATTAGACACAAATCCAACTAATCAAGCCTCCATGTGCTGGGAGATATTTTCCAGCAACACTACAAAACAAAAAAACAAACATTATTATTTCGTATCATTAGCGCAATATTCCTGCTAAGTGCTGGGAGGAGACTGGTAGCATTTCAACTCCTGCCCTATGAACATTCAAATTCAATCACCTCAGATTTGCTAGTTTGCGTAAATAATTTGATCACCTCATAGATGTATGATATACATGTACTACAGAAGATAAAAGTCCTGTTAAACGTGAAAGGCAAAGGTTGCAATTTTCCAATTTTCATGGCAGGTTTTGCAAATGTTTTTACATGTTCGGACACCTTTGTAGGACAGAAAAAATCTGGTGAAATTCATGGGAACGAGGACATGTTTTAATAGGGTATTCAACTTCTTTTTATATCAAGAATTAAAATTAATAGTTTGTGATCAGATTTGATAATTGTTTTGCAAATGAAGTACCAAAACCTCTGATTCACTCACTGTCTTGTCTGATTGGCTAATTGTCTTTTAGTTTTCTCCAAAGACCAATGAAAATACCCAATCTTTTTTTGAAAATTTGAATTGACCAATCAAATGCTTTAAAAGTGGGATATATCCCATGATCCACTGTTATTTCTAAAAACTATTTTTTTTCAATTTTCTGGAGTACATGTAAATGGCCTGGGTTTCGGTGGAATCTGCCATATAATAGGTTGTTTGGACAAATTGAGTATAAAATGTCCTGGCTGTTCTCTGCCAATGATATTTCATCTGAGCCAGTGGTCAGATGATCGGGGACACTCGTGGATATCGACGACCATCCCATCAACGACTATTGTCCAAGAGTCTCATAGTCAATGTTGATTCTTATTGCTATGTCAGCCATATATTGAATTTACACTGTATACATGGTGATTCTGTTGAAACGATCAATGGTCATTTTAAATTATCGTAACCTTTTATCATGTTGCTGTATAATATTGACTCAGCAGTTGTCTGTTTGGGATTGTTCAATTATCCTTGGTGAAGCCTTGTTAACACTTGTATGGCACGAAGTTGACACAATTGATGGATGGGCCTCAGTGTGACCAGATACATGTGGCTGATCAGGGTTCTGGCTGGACCACAGCAAGACAAATACTTCAGAATGATTGCTTTCTCTTGTATCTACTGACCACTTGACCAATATTCCTTCCCCTCCGTCCCTGCATTGCACTGTTTAACTGGACTGTCAATGCAATGTCGAATATTGGTATGGACTCAAGATGAAGAGATAAACTGGTTGGAGGATTGCTGATCTCCAGGTTTGGAGGTAAAAATGACGCCTTTCTCAGTAGTCTTTGACAAAATATGACCCTTTAAAATGTACTTGATGAGGGAGAACTCTCAACTTTTGTGTTCAATGTTAAAAATACATATATATATATATATATTACAATTTGTTTTATTTTGTAATTTATTCTGGTCTGTTCTGTTGAATATTAATATTTTATTATTCTATTCACTTTCATTCAAATATCTATATCAGTAAAAGCACAGAACGGTATTTGTCTGAAGTCATCAAATCCATACTGTATCTTCAACAATTCAAAATACATTGTAAGTGCAACAACACCGACAAAATCAGGGAAATTGTATTCAGTGAATTAATTTAGCTGTACAATCATATAGATGTACCAAAATTTATCTATTTGTATCATATACATGTACCCATGATGAGGAATATGTGGAGTGCTTTTTCGCTTCTCCGGCCGTTTGGAGTACCTTGTTATTAAAACCGGATATGAATTTTACCATGGCAATCAACTACTCAGAAAATTGAAGTACCCAAGGATTAACCAAGGCCATAGAACGGGCCAATCACATGGTTTCCGGGCATTTACCTCGAGGCCAATTACGACTACACCGGATAGAGTGAAGACAAGACAGGAGTATGATATTGTCTGAAACCCAATCCTGGTACCAGGTCATAAATTGATCGCGGAGATACATGTATGCTTATAATATTGCCTTTGGTTATGCTTTTGTCCAAACACAGTGGTGAAATTAGTGACAGTTCCTTACAATAATTGAGGGATTGGTCAAGAAAAGCTTCTTGGCTTCCAGACATGTACCAGAACTACCATCTTCTTAGACATGTTGGACACATTGAATTGATCAGTAGTATCATTTACTGGCACAGCTTTCTTGCCTTCTGGAAATTTAAGGCTTCCAAGGAATATATCATCTGAAATATGGAAGGTTTTGTGAGACACATGTACATGTAGATTAAATCGTGTTAGATTACAAATCACATGTAGTCAACAGGCCTCGAAATTTCAAAAATTTGCGTAACCCAAAAATAGTTCTGGGTCACGATGTTCACGTAACCTATTGTTCGGTTACGTAGGACTAGGTTGCGTAACCCATTGGTTACGTAAACAGGTTAGCCAAATTTTTTTCTGGAACTGAAGAAATTGTGTATTATATATTATTATATATATATTATTACAATAAAATACAAAATTGTTTTGAGAGTCCTTGAAACAGCAGCTGACGGCAATATTCTCAAACTGCGATGTAACATGTGCAACTTATTCGTCAGAAATTCAGCAAGAAGCACCCAGGCATGGAATAAAAGGGACGGTGTTGAAAAAAATAAAATGTGAAATGTGTAGAAAGTAAAACAAAAGCAGACAAAACTTTTCTAAAGTCATCGTGAAATGACCACTTCTGGAATGTTTTTATGTCAATTTTCGCTTTTGAGCCGTTTTGCATATCGAACCTGCGGTCCGGAGGATCCGGAGATGAGAAATTCGATTTCCATCCACTTCCGTGTGCGTGCTGTCCCGCGCTGTAGAATTGACCCACATTTGATTGGATGAATTCAGGCTTTGTAGAATAGAATAGAATAGAATAGAATTTATTAACCAATCAGGTGCCCACTTGGAGCGTACAATCAATACCTTACCATGTTGGGAGTTGTGTCCCCTTTATATCGCATGCTTCCGTTTTTATGCGCCATCAGAATGTCAGTTTTTTTCGTTTCGAACCTCCGTGTTTTTATTTCTTTCTGATGCAAAATCACACGTTCATGATACTAATTCCATAATAAAAACGTGTATAAACTCCGAAGCATGATTCGAAGATACATGTACCGTAGAGGAGAAATATAGACCGGTAAGGCAACGATTGATGACTGTCACTGGGCCGGTCGCCCAGACATTTTCAATGGCACTCGTCATACCGTAGCGAAAGTTGATTTTTTACGTAACCGATTATTCGTTCTGCAGAAGTTACAACCACGTAACTGACACGTAACCGATCGTTTCGGTTACGCCAAATTTCGGGGGCTGGTCAACATTAGAAAACAATGCATGTACACAACAGAACACTGAAACCTGATGAAATTGTAACCCTTTTCTACATGTATCCCATTATGCAATACACATCCATGATAAATTTTACTCTGGCTTTCTCTACCATTCAAACTGACTGTCACGTTATGAGCGAAATATTCATGAGTGTGACATTCCTGTCCCCCCCCCCCCCTTACTCATGAGAATTAAATGATGGATGGAAATGAAACTACACTTGTCCATCAATATAACACTGAAGTTCGGAAGTTCGGGGACAAAATATTGACAGCAATGGGGAGTCTTTATAACAGCAGCAGATCTATATATTGAGGAACATCACAGGCTGCACTATACTGAAACCCACTTTATATTGATCCATGTTATAATGAGGGACAAGTGTAATAATATTAGTTATATGTCGCCCTTCCGGGGTAATACGGGATGAGATTTGGTTTCTCTCGCCATATTTTTCCGAGGCGCAGCCGAGGAAAAATATGGCGAGAGAAACCAAATCGAATCCCGTATTACCCCGGAAGGGCGATGTATAACGAATTTATCATATCTCAGAGCATTAAGAATCACTTTGGACTTCAAGGCCGACATAATGGAACGGACTTCGATCGGACTTGCACTGGTTTCAGAACGATCCACAGCATGCACCGGAAAAAATGAACACAAAGACAAATGTATCATTTTTACAATCCTCATCTTTAAAACGTACTAAGGGAGGAGCAAAGATAACGATAACATATACTGTAATCCGTGAACAATGAACCCGGTTTCCGTGTGAAATACCGGTGGGCTTCGGTGATAAAGAATGAACAATCTAACTTCAAATTCAGCTTCATCTCTTATGTTCTATTCTGAAAATCAGAAACGTATAAAATATTGGAACATTAAGCTTAATCTCAATTTCATATTTAATATTTAATAGCCATCGACGAGTATAATATCTAGATTATATACCTTTTGTTAATAAATACATCGAAAGACCCGTTCCGGATTCACATCTGTTGCGTGGATATGTAAGTTTCAAATACACGTGTGAACTGTTACATTTCCATTCTGTCTATAATTCAACACCGTGTCACTCGACAGTGTCACTTGTGTCATGTTTCCATAACATCACACAGGAGAAGGACCAACATGAACTGACTTAAATTTACAGTTCGAGAGAAAAATCGGAAAAATCAAACTGTCCTGCACAATTTGGCAGAAGTATAGGTATTTGCTTCATTTTCGCACGATGATGTTGATTGCATTTATTGTGCAGTTATTGAACATTGGCGCTGAGGGATTTGCGGCGACCAGGATAGCTGTGGGAATGTCACACGATGTGGGCGGGACAGCGGTGCTGTCGAATTCACAAAACAGCTGATTAAGATCAAAATCAAAGTCGTCGGCATGGCCTTCTGCTCGTACATCCTGGGTGTGTAACACGGCCGACGTGGCATCATTTGACGTGGGTGCAGGGTACTGAGAAGATGATGTCACAGTTTCTGCAGGATGGGGTTTGACAAGAACATTTACTGGAAGTGTATGCGTACCGGTATTCGTCTTTCGGGTTGAACCCATCGTGTCAGGAAAGGCTACTGACGCAACCGTGTGGCCCATTTGCAGTTTCTCGCCATCACTTACTCGCTGGTAAACCGACAGCGACGAGACAGATCTGTGACCTGTGACAGCCATTATTTGAGATGCTGAATAGTTGTTTCTACCAAGGATGGTGATGCCGGTTGCTCGTATACTGTGGTTAGTGTATGGTTCAGAAAGTTTCAGACGAGTGCCCAGGTTGGTCATGAAGGCTAGCTGCCAAGCGGTGTTTCCCAATAGGTTTTATAATACCAAACTTTATCGTCATCGAGGAAACTATCAACCGGGTACTGCCACAAGCGATCACATTTCGGATGGAGTTTGGAGATATAACTTTCGAATGAAGCAACAGGACAGAACGGGGAACCTTCTTCTTCAGGCATGAATCCGGTAACACCCTCTTTTTGCTGGGCCCGGCAATTTTTTGTGAGTTCATCCTCCTTTTTTTTCACATACCTCTGCCCAGTTTTCGGGTCCCGCTTGATGATGAATGTGTTTTTTGTCATCTTTTCCATATTCTCCACTCCCCTTCTAAAGAAGAACAGACGTACATCGAACTGAACTTTATTTGCAAGCCCAGTTGGGGTTTTTGGGGACATGAGAACAGACTTGTAGAGTTTACAACGATCGGACTCGTTTATGGGCTCATAATGATCGGTGTCGCCTTTTCCAGATGCCTTCAACTCTGCAAGTGCGGTTTTGAAGCACTCGTTGGCTTCATTAAACTCCGAATTTCTAATCAAATCAAAAGTTTTCAAATACGGTGGGGCCTTCAGGTAACGATTCAGAGAATGTCGAAAGTTTTCGAGAGTGGATGTTTTGTACAATTCTCCGTCTTGTTTTCGGGCATCCAAATAAAAATGACTGAGTACCTCTGCTAACCTCTCGGCCGAGAATCCTTCGAATTCTTCACTCTGTCCCTTCTCTTTCAGGTAATACTTCAAAGTTCTGGCGGACGCTTTGTTCGATTTTTTTGTGTTGCTGGGAATAATATTAGCCCGCTTTTCAACAACTTCATCGTCCGTGTGAGACGCGAAACGTTTGCCTGATTCAGCCATTTTGTTTAGCAGACGATGGAATCTAGTGAACACCTGTTCGTTGCCCTTGGCGACGGGGGTATACGATATATATTCGACCAGCAAGTTGACAATACAGCATCACACATGAGGTCTGTCAGCCAATCAAAAGTCTACATGCTTCTCTGAGATATGATAATGTACATTAATTACCCTGCCACCTTCCTCATATAACTTGTTTGACCTATATAATTGCTGATGCAGGATCCCTGACTGGCATCTTTGGAATGGCCTTGGTTTGGTTTGCTCCACCTGGACTGTGTTTTGGCCGTTAAATTAATGTTGTATTTCCCTCGATTTTCAGGATACCTGTCAATCATGTACATGTACAATGTAGTTGACTGGAAGTACAATTCAACACGTTTTTGAAAGAGGGATAAAACGTCATCAGGGTTGATGTCTATTGTTGGTGCTTGTGGAATTTTGCCCCCAACGATGGGATGGCATGATTGGAGCACTGATCATGAACATTCCCATCTCTGCACCACTATTTGGGAGATAAATTTTGGAAGTTGATGAAATGAAACGGGAATATCTGTGTAGTTTATCCTCAATTTAGGAGCTGATCAAATATAGTAGGGCAACTGATTAAATTTTGAAGCTGAAATTTGGGGCTGATTGGATGTTACAACCTTGGGTGATAGAATTATTAGAGTCTGTATGGTACATGATATATATGTGTTGCGGTTTGACGTCATTATGGAAGACATAAACTACAGTCAGGTAATCAACAAGAGTGATGTCCCCTGCTGTCTGGTCTGCCAATAACACCTTGTGGTTCTGACCGAGGTTTGGGCTTATTGAAGACCATAATCATTAATCGGGCATGATAGATCATCTCCCTTTATCATGTCTATTGTATGATTAGACAGTCAGGGGTTTACTCTGTCACGATTAAGTATTCCCTTCCTGACCTAACTCATTATATAAATGGTGGACTCGTTGTCCGCGGCCAGAATGATATTCACAGTCATGTCCCTTGTTGAATCTACCATGTGCCAATCTGCATGCAGCAGCAGCATCCAGTCTGTGGTAATGTTATTGGATGGTAATTCATAGAATACTGTGTGCGTATTTCTGCTCTATCTATATCAATGGATCTTGTTAATCCCAATTTTGTATTATTATTGAAGATAATCCTTGGACAATTAGATCTGTGCCGATAGCAGGTGTATTATCTGTTGGGGAAAACTCAAATTTACACGCCCCGTGGGGCTTCCGAGGATTGACCTGGGATGTCGTGGTGCACAACGCAGGTCATGGTAAGACAGCTTGTCATAAGAGGCGACTAACTGAGGCACCCGTGGGGTTCCTGGGTGTGAAATGGAATAGGACCCACCTGTGTGGTTCCCGAGTGTGAAAAGGAATAGGATCCAACGTCATGATATGACTGGAATATAGTTGGAAGCGATGTTAAATCATATTCTCTCACTCACTCAAATTTACACTCGTCTTTTCGCCTACATGTACAATGTACGTACACTTTAGATTCGAGTTTTTCTCCTATTTTTTAAAATGCTATTTTTGCACTTACATGTATCAATACCTCTATTGCCAGAAATTGGAATGGTGAAGGACCCTCTTTTGTACTTTCAGGTAATTTGAATCAAATAATGCAGTAAAAATATAAGCAAAGAATTTGAGTATTCAGGCCATCCACAATAATATTTCTGTTTCCAGTAACCCTACCTACCCATATATTTTGCAGTCAAAAAAAAAACAACTTTGGGTAGACAATATTTTTTATTTCTATCTTTTTCAGCAGTACTCCGTGGAATACTATATAAAAAGGTAAAAAATGCACTAAAAAAATAAAAAAAATAAAAGAAATTACAAAATTTAAATTCCTGCCTACCTTCCTAACCAAATTTTCTAAAGTTGGTTACTGGAAACAAAAATATTATTGTGGATGGCCTCACAATGTTGAAGATAGCATGTTGAGTGGACATTTTTGACTGAACCTAAATTCCAGTGAAATCCATGTTATTTCTTAGATTCTCTCATTCATACGAAAATAATTTAAGTAAAAAACTTAGTCAAAATATCTGATTTTTTTGGATACGCTCATTTTTCGAGTGGTACAGTAGTACTTCAATACCTTTTTGCATCTGAAAGGTAACACAACTCCTATGGAAGAAAAAAAATCCAACAAATACTGGCGGAAATCATACAGGTAAATTTCTAGATCAGATTGAATTTCTAATTCTTTTTACAGTTTATAGTCACTGATTTCTTTAAAAAAAAAAAAACAAAAAAACAAATTGCTGGAAATTTCTCACCAAAGTAAATGTTCAACATCATACAGAATACCACCATTGGCCTTGTTTTGCCTTAGATGACCCCAAGTTAAAGAATTATGACCTACTTTTACAACCTGAACTTTAACTCTTTCCCCCGTATAAGCGGGTTTTGACGACTTGTGTAGATCCCCATGTAAGCGTGTTTTGACGAGTTCCCATGTGGTGGATTATTCTTGCAATTTTTGGCGTTTAGTTTGAGTAAAACCTAATTAAAACTATACATTTTCAGAAAGCCAAAATTTCAATAAATCTGACTATATGGACTGTTGATATGTTTTATGGTAAGGATAAAATGAAATCGGGAGAGAAACAGAAATAATCGATGAAGAATGCGCGATTTGACAACAAATTTGTTTCGTGTGCTCCAAGACAAACGTTCGAAAAATCGTAAAACCTGCTTCCAAATTCCTGAATATTTCACGTAACGCGAGCATAAACTACCAAAGTATCTAACCTTGATGACTATCTCGTCAAATCTGCCCATCTGCCGTATTTTCCCGGGACCTGCTGCCTTCGCGGTAAATGTTTTCAGCCGCCATTCTTTCCCAGTCGGCCTTCTGTTTGACAGTGACCATAGCGACCGAGTCGCCACGTGACCTCTTTCTCCAATCACGCCGGGCCGCGCTCAACCTTGGCCAATCAGTGAGCTATGTTAATTTTACCTTATAAATATTTATTACCGTCTTTATTCTCCTGTATAAACTATATCGGATTGAAACAGTTATAGTTTGTTCTACACCTGCCATCTTGTGATGTCGCTGCCAAATCCCGATCCTACGGAGAATTAGCTTTACGATGGTATACGGAGAGATACGAAAGGTAGCCGGAAAGCAGGAAGAGAACGTTGCAAAACGTGGCTAAAATGCGACAATTTCTTCGCTTTTTTTCGTGATTTCCAACAGAAGTAAAGCGGACACAACACATTTTCTTACAAGTTTACTTATTTTTATCTCGCCTTACGAAGTAAAGGGGAGATATTGGGAGAGGGGGAAAGAGGATGTCGTCGTCGGTGTCGGTGTCGGTGTCGGTGTCCCCTGCCTGGAAATGAATGGGTTTTTGGTTTAGCAAGTTAAAAAAAAATCTAGAAAAATTAGAAAAAATATAAAAAAAATATAAAAAATATGGGGGGTGGGTATGCCACCTGGGGGTACTACCCCTGGGGTACTCTAATGTTAAAATCCCTATGAATGAGTTTTGCGTTTAGCTGAAGTGCACATGTACATCTGTACTTGGAAAGTTTCTTGCAGTTGTCAGCTGTCATTGGATGATTATGAAACTTGGTACACATGTTTCTTATGATAAGAGGATGTACCTGTGCTATTTTTGAGAAGAAATATTAATTTTTCTCAAAATTATGGCAAATAAAGAGTTTTCTGTTTAGGTAAATTGTACATGTAGGCCTCTACATGTATACATATACATCTACATGGTAACTTTGCTCCAGTTGTCAGCTGTCATTGGATGATTATGAAACTTGGTACACATGTTTCTTATGATTAGAGGATGTACCAGCAACCTGTGCTATTTTTGACAAGAAATATTAATTTTTCTCCAAATTATGGCAAATGAAGAGTTTTCTGTTTAGGTAAATTGTACATATACATGTCCATGGTAAGTTTGCGCCAGTTGTCAGCTGTCATTGGATGATTATGAAACTTGGTACACATGTTTCTTATGATAAGAGGATGTACCTGTGCTATTTTTGAGAAGAAATATTATTTTTTCTCAAAATTATGGCAAATGAAGAGTTTTCTGTTTAGGTAAATTGTACATGTAGGCCTCTACATGTATACATACATCTACATGGTAACTTTGCTCCAATTGTCAGCTGTCATTGGATGATTATGAAACTTGGTACACATGTTTCTTATGATTAGAGGATGTACCTGTGCTATTTTTGACAAGAAATATTAATTTTTCTCCAAATTATGGCAAATGAAGAGTTTTCTGTTTAGGTCAATTGTACATGTAGGCCTCTACATGTATACATATACATGTACATGATAAGTTTGCTGCAGTTGTCAGCTCTCATTGGATGATTACGGAACTTGGTACAAATGTTTCTTATGATTGGAGGATTTACTTGTGCTATTTTTGAGATGAAATATTAATTTTTCTCCAAATTATGGCAACTGATTGAGTTTTGCGTTTAGCTGAAGTGCACATGTACATCTGTACACCACAGTTTGCTGCAGTTGTCAGCTGTCATTGAATGATTATGAAACTTGGTACACATGTTTCTTATGATTAAAAGATGTACATGTACCTGTGATATTTAGGAGATGAAATATTAATTTTTGTTCAAATTTTGAGGGTTTTGTCTTAATCTGCCAATAATAATGCACATGTATATACATGTACACGGAAAGTTTTCTGAAGCTGTCAGCTTTCATTGGATGAGTTTGACACTTGCTACCCAAGTTCAATGTGATTCAAAGATGTGCATGTGCTATTTAAGAAATATGACATTAAATATGAAATTTTTTCCTAATTATTGCAGTTTAGACTTTGTATCTTTACATTGATAAGGTTTTTGGTGGGCAAAAATTTACAGGTAGATCTGTACATGGAAAGTTTGTTGAACCTTTCGTGGGATGATTATAAAACTTGGTGGACATGTTTCATGTTTTCCTAGGTCACAGCTCTCCCGCAGTAATCCCACACGGGACTGACCTATCCAACAGTAATCCCAAATGGCATTAGCCTATCCAGCAGTATTGCCATACGGGACTGACCTATCCAGCTGTAATCCCAAACGGAAATCAACTATCCAGCAGTAATCTCAGACCGAACTGGTCTATCCAGCAGTAATCCAATTTGGGACTGGCCTATTCAGCAGTAATCTCACACAGGACTGACCTATCCAGCAGTAATCCCAATGGCACTGGCCTATCCAGCAGTAATGCCACATGGGACTGACATACAGTACGCCAATAAAATGAGCACTATAGATGCGGAGACGATGCGCAGACGATGCGGAAACGATATGCGCACGATGCGCAAACGATCTCCGCACGATGCGCATACGATCTCCGCACGATGCGCGAACGATCTCCGCACGATGCGAATAACGTGCGGAGTTCCCTCGGAGATCATGCGGGCATTTATAGACTGCCACTTCGCACGATGCGCAAAGAATGCGTACAATTTATCATTGTCGTTAATTCGCAATTCCATCTGCAAACTGTGTGTTCTTTATAATATTTCTCAATAATCTTTCAGTCAAACACGAGATATGTGTCTGAAAATGAATTATTTTATGATTTTACGACCTCCTTCGCCCGGCTTCGGTCCTGGAGAAACTTTCAAACCAGTCGCAATAAAGAGGTGCGAAAACGTGCCCCGATGGCGATAGGTTTTATTGTAGCATGAACCGAATGTGCTGATTGAGAGCATTATTCGTAGATGAACCTAACTTGAAAAAATGATACTCGTAGTCCATATGATAGCACCGAATGCAATGTTAGACAACCAGAATCTAATGCCGAAGTCTTTCGCGCCATTGCTTGTTTACTACAAAAACACAGCCAATGAAAACACGGGATCCCCGGAACCCCGCCCACTGTAAACAAATTAATGGGTCACAGACCAGCACGTGATTGCGGGAGAAGTTATTTGTTTCCAGTTTCTAAAGAATGTGTGAAATTTACAACCGAGTGTCATTAATGAAATATAGAAGCGGCTTCCCTGTCGGGATAAATATCGGAAGATTTAAAACATATTACTCAATTTATTGCAGACATTAGATGAAATACTAGGACTGAATATTTCCGAATATTTACGTGTGTGTGAGACACAAACAATGTTCTATATTTATACTGTCGACGAATAGGAGTCTGTGTGTTTACTGATTATCCGTACGGCCGTAATAGTAACTTTTGCCACGGCCCCAACAATTGCAAGATTTCCTTGTGGAATGTGCATAATTACAGAGCCACTTCACACAGAATACAAATATTTTAAATTTTGATTTTCATTAGAGGTAAATCCAGCGTGTCTGTCAGTTTCTTCTGTCAGTTTCTTCTGTCTTCTTCTTGCCTACTTTTCTTTTCCCTCTGTTAACTTTTGAGCACTTATATTTCACAGAGAAAGTGACCTTGCAGATTTTGAAACCACTGACATATATATTAATTCAAGAATATCTCCGTGCCATTTCCAGGAGCTACAGGTAAAAGGTGAAAAGATCATGTGATTGTTTTTTTTTGTTTGTTTTTTTTTTTTCAGCTTTTTTTTGTGCCGATTCTGAAAGATGTTCATGTATATATACATTTCTTCAACAACTGAATTTGAGAGAGAGTGACCTTGCAGATTTTAAAACCACTGACATATATATATTAATTCAAGAATATCTTCGCGCCATTTCCAGGAGCTACAGGTAAAAGGTGAAAAGATCATGTGATTGTTTTTTTATTATCTTTTTTTTGTGCCGATTCTGAAAGATGTTCATGTGTATATACATTTCTTCAACAACTGAATTTCACAGAGAGAGTGGCCTTGCAGATTTTAAAACCACTGACATATATATATTAACTCAAGAATATCTCCGTGCCATTTCCAGGAGCTACAGGTGAAAGGTGAGAAGATCAGGTAATTGTTTTGGGGGTTTTTTTTAGCTTTTTTTTTGTGTCGATCCACCTGGGGGAAAGTTGAAATTTCATATCCCGATAGTAATTCCTGCAACACCAAAGCACCCATTATTTTTTTTCTCATATAAACATCGGTAGCCCCATTTGCTCAAATTTGACAGCAGCTCAGCTCCATAGTAAAGATGTCTCGCAATATTATTTAGTGTATTCTACACAGAAATATACTAACACTCTGAAAAAATTAGATTGAAATTCAATCTGAATTGAAGATAATCAAATCAATCTGAGATTGAAATTTCCAGTCTATTAGATGGAATACATGCAATCGGAAAGATTTTGTTATGATTATATATTCCCCTTATATCTATGTTTTCTCTTCTCGCCGTGCATCATAATTGTTCGTTCATGTTTAGTCCCGAAGTGTATTGTATTGTTTAATGTAGTTCAATGTGCGAGGCGCAGTTATAAGCTCGTCTTAATGCGCTCCCTCTTGCAAAAAAAATGCAATAAAGCATCGTTTAAACCAAAGATTTTTCGCGGATTCCAATATATTGAATTTTCACTCTAATTGTTTTTGAGAGTAAAACAGTCGTGTGCGCTCAGAAGAATATCACAATTGTGTTTATCACCTCTTAGGATCAGATCACCATGAAGATATGTGGTTTGCCCAACATATCGAGCATAGCCATTAAGCATTAGTTTACTGAGTTTTTGAATTGATTACTTAGAATTTTGTTTGATCGTCGCTATATAGCTGAAATATTGCTGAATGCGACGTTAAGCCTTAATTCTCTCTCTCTCTCATAGCCATTAAGCTCAGTCAATATTTGGATGGGTGACCGGGTGCTGTACTGGCTGGGCTGATCAGTGTCCAGGGTAATAGGAACTGTGAGCACTCTAGCGTTCTGGCACAAGGAGGCACCGATGTGATATGACTGAATCAAGGTTGAAAACAACATTAAACCCTACTACTCGCCCACTCCAAAAAAGACTGGGAACACTAGGTCTAGACACAAACAGGTTTATCTCCACTGACTAATGAACCCTTATAGGTATACGAAGTATCATCTAGAAACTGGATAATATTGATAAGACTTCGCAATGATATTTTTCAGTATCGTGCCGGTATATGGCATGATTCTCAAATTGAAAATCTACATTTGATTGAAGGGATAGGTTTCAAAATGTTACAAATTTATCCAATCAAGAATCAACCTTCTTTTCAAATATTGGCAGTTAGCAAAATATTCTGAACATTTTAAAATGTTTAGAATTTTTTCTTATAATAATAAATGTCTGTAAGATATCTGTGTAATTAGTAATTGTGGTAAATGCCCATTGACAATATTTAAGCAAAAATTAGGTTTTCATAAACATTGAATCCCTACACATATATGTTTTTTTTTTGTTCTATATTGACTATATGAGAACATCAGAATGCCAAAAAAATGTCCAGTGGAATATCAGTGATATTCTTCTCGTACGGTATTGCAAAGTATCAACCAAATGCCTGTCCTGAAATCGTTTTTAGTCTGTTACAGCCCGGTTAGCAGGAAACTTGTGCACGTGAACCAAGGTAGTAAATGACTGCTCCCTTTCATACCAGCCAACAACTAGGTCACCACTGGATTTCCCAGTTTAGCATTTCTCACATCATATTTCCCCGTTCTGAAGTAGCTGGAATTATTTTCTCTGTCCCTTTATGTGTATCAATAATGTGCAGCATTCATTCATTAAACGGAAAGAGAGGAAGATATTTTGTTCTCATATTTTCGAGTGTCACTATAATTCGGTCAAGCCGACTCATCGTCAATCACTGACATGCTTTGCCCATCCTAACTCTGAACTTCGTCAAACTGGTACGGT
The DNA here is from genome assembly GCA_036873755.1 of Hanleya hanleyi. Lineage (NCBI taxonomy): Eukaryota > Metazoa > Mollusca > Polyplacophora > Lepidopleurida > Hanleyidae > Hanleya > Hanleya hanleyi. The sequence continues at coordinate 61,697 of JAVTVY010050543.1, forward strand.
AGAACGATCTCTCTTTTGAAGTTCTAGATTTCTTGGCTTTATTCCGTCCATGTAACTGTACATATAAAATGTATTTATTGCATTGTTGACACTTTCGATTGTATGCTTTTCTCTCTTGCCGGAAAACGGACTTGGTTATTTAGCGCACGATGTCCGCATGATGCGATCGGGAGCTGGACTGCCAGCTTCGCTGCAGGAACAAGCTTTTCATGTTCGCGCACGATGCGAGGACCGTTTGCGCACGATGCGGAGATCGTTTGCGCACGATGCGGAGATCGTTTGCGCACGATGCGGAGATCGTTCGCGCACGATACGTAAAGGGTTTGCGCACGATGCGAAGAGGATGTAGTGGTCATTTTATTGGTGTACTGTATCCAGCAGTAATCCCAGACTGGACTGGCCTGGCCTATCCTGAAGTAATCCAACATGGGACTGGCCTATCCAGCAGTAATTCCACACAGGACTGGCTTATGCAGCAGTAATCTCTCATGGGACTGACCTATCCAGATGTAATATGACACTGGATTGCAATTTGCAGCAGTAATCCCACACAGGTTTAGCCTATCCAGCAGTAATCCCACACGGGACTGGCCTCCTCAGCCATAATCCCACACAGGATTGCCGTATGCAGCAGTAATCCCACACGGGACTGCCTATGCAGCAGTAATCCCACACGGGACTGAGCATTAATCCCATACGAGACTCATCTATCCAGCAGTAATCCCAGACAGGACTGGCCTATCCAGCAGTAATCCCACTTGGGACTGGACTATCCAGCAGTAATCCCACTTGGGACTGGACTATCCAGCAGTAATCCCACAGGTGACTATCCATCAGTAATAACATGGGACTGGTCCACCCAGTGGTAATCCTACACAGGACTGGCCTATCCAGCAGTAATCTCACATGGGACTGAACTATGTACCAGTAATCCGACAGCACTGACCTATCCATCCTACATGGGATTAACTTTTGCCAGTAATCCTTCATGGGACTGATGTTATTGTCTGTACCAGATAATCTATTCCAGACATTATTGTCTGTACCACATCACCTATTCCAGACCTTATTGTTTGCTCTACATGTATGCTTTCAATACTGCTGCACCTTTGGCGGATGACCCCACAAGGCGAGATGTTGGGGTTCTCAGAACGCTTGTTAGAATAAATGTTGCTGATATTGGTATAAAACGTGAACAAATTACGTAGAATGGGTCTGTGGGAGACCATTGGTAAATATTTCTCCACATGACATGGGACATAAAACGGGATATTTTACATCGCTGGAGAAGTATGAAAATTGAAATGAGTCCATGGGTTGAAGACCTACGCCATTACAAATCTATTATGGGCCAGAGAGAGAAAATTTCCCACAAGCCTATGAGGGAAAGAGTTAATAGCACAATCCTATTGGCATGTTTATGGCAAGATTGTCTTAACCAGAACTTAGTGCTGGCATTTAAGCCGGAAAATGGATTTGTGATTTCGGATGGTTGCCTGTGATATCTCACAAGTATTCTCCTCACAGGTCACAACACTTCACGACTGAGTGGAGAATTTCTGGCGTTGACGATTTTCACCGTTATTAAAGATGAAGAATCAATAGAGATAACTCAAAAACGCTTCCTCGGACCTCCAGGCAGGCAATATCAGCCGTGCAAAATGCTTGTCAGATTCCCAATTGTCCCGTTTATAGGAGAAGCATTATAAGATATCTGAGAATGATTGACGAGTGTAGAAAGTGCTGATTAACGATCTCATTGCTCATGAACAGACGGACGAACGATCCAGATTGATCCTTGTACATGTATCTCTCTTCCACTCATCTTGTTTTGGTTTTTGAGGAATTACATGTAACTGCAGAAAATTTATTATTCTTCAAATATTCCAAGGTACATGTAAAGGGACAAATTGAAAGATGTTGAAAAATATTCAAAATTTCTATTATTAATTTTCTACTTGAATCTGTTTAGATAGATCTACAAATTCTTCATATTCTTTACAATGTGTATGGATCTTAATTGGCATTATCGCGAAAGTAGATCAGTGATTGGATTATTTTATGACAGGGTTTTAGATTCATGGGCATGTATAGGCTGAATTCCATACAATTTACCAGCGCCCTAATTAGAAAGTTGACAAAAAGCCCAAATAGACTTCTTAGAAAAGCCAAATTCAGTGATGTACATGTATATCGCCCATTTTTTCGCCAGAGTTAAATTATTTATATAAATATATTCAGACTGACAAAAAGTTCATCACTCAACATGTCTCAGATATTGGTACATGTATACACACTGCAAACTGAACGTCATAATCATACATGTACTTTGCCAACTCTTAGCCCATGTAAGCTGAAAATACCAGGGCAGGAAACTTCAAAGAAAGGACCAATCTTTGAAACCAATTTGACAACTTATGTAATCTGACGATATGGTTATTAGGCTCACTGAAGAGACTTTAAAAAAATAAAGCTTCAGCTGGTCCCCGTTGATCTAACAGCCAGAAAATACTTTCTTTTGTGTGTTGGCATGTTCAAAGGAAATCCATCTGGTCCATTACATTATTTTTTACCGTCAATTCGCTTGTTTCGTGGGACAAAGAACGGAGTCTTTGTGTCTCAGCTTCTCTGAAATCGATTCCTGGAAAAGCTTGTTTCATTGAACTTGGTACATGTAATCGTACTAGCGATTGGAAAACTCATGTCTTAGATATGCTGGAAATCTTCAAAGTTGCGTGTAATAGGAAGTTTGAGTTATAGGTCTGAGGAAAGATTTCACAGCTTTTGGATCAAAAACCGGATTGTACAACGGTAACTTCTGATTCTGATCACTCTATAAACTTTCAGTCACCCCTGAAGTTTGGATCGACTACATGCACCTTAGGGACATTTATTTATTTCCATGAAGGGTGGATCCTGATTTGAGGTGGGACCAAATATATTCCAATGAAGGTTTGGTTTAGCCAGGACCAGATTCTCACAGCACTGTTGTTCTCCAATACCTGAATTTAACCCGAGTCCGGATCTTAATACTGCCATTTTCTCCCTAAGATAATTTGGGAGCTGAGCAATAAGCCCCAACTCCATGTTCAACTTCTTCTGCAGATCCATTTTCCCCCAAAACATCTTCAAAGTACATGTGTACTGTACCATTTCATCAAGTAGGCCTACATGTTACTGTACCTGTTTCAATGAACCTGATCACACCAATATATTATAGTTGGTGAAAGTTTTGTCCTGTGACTGAATTACAAGAGGAAATCACAGTATTTACATGTACATGTAAGTGGACCTTGAAACTGGAAGAACTCTCGAAATTCTCCATGGGGCATTTTAGGAGATTTAACTAGAGTTAACTCACTTTGGGAGAGAACAGTTAACAGTTTTCTTGGTACATGTAGAGCTTACATGTAATTAACAACGTGATCAATTCTGAATGCAGATGTATACAAGGCGAGATGCAAATTACAACAACAGTTTTGCGTTGAGCAATGGCGACAGCGAGATTGGTAAAATATTTCGCATTATCTATGGACAGTCTCTCCTGAGATGCTGAACACCATTTCATCCTACAGAAATCTGTGGTTTTGATGATACCTGACCTCTCTGCTATCAGTATCAGAAGGACTGGGGTGCAGAAATCGTGGCAATGTCCTATTCCGACAGTGGTGAATAGCCCCATGCTGTAACGTCGTGTGTCGTGTGCGTTTCTGCTCAGGTTCTATTCCCGCAAGTACGAATAGACTCCAAAACACACCCGGATGTGATTTGTTAAAAAAACTGTCTCACCGGGCAGACATCCTGTAAGGTTCTGACGATCGACATTCACACTTCATCACGCAAGCAAACGGCATAAAATATTGATAATCTGTGTTTTCGTGCTAATAAGTACTTCATCATATTTGTTTACCTCCCCTGGTGCATCATCGGTGCATTCCAGGTCCATTGAATTAGGAGAAAGAAAAAAAAATAAAATAAAATAAAAAATAAAAAATAAAAAACCTCAACCCCTTCAGGAATGTCCTTGATGCAGAAACCGTTTCACAAGAAATCTCCTTAAACCTCATCTTTCTTCAGGAATTTGCTCTATATAAATGTACGCGCAAATCTCGCACAAAAAATTATCAAAACTACAGGAATATTAGTTCCTAGAGCAAATAGTGTCTGAACAATACATCAACAGAATTGGAGAAAAACAAGTCTGGCCAAGTTGGAATTTGGTAATTTATGATGAGTTTCGCCATGAAAAACAAAGGTATGAAATTTCTAACCGAAACCTGATAATTTACAGATCAATATGCCATAAAGAAGAAGTGTGTTGCGCAGTTTTGATACTTAAGTAGGCCATATTTCTTCTGTGCTTAAATTGTTAGTAAATTGCTAGTTTCAGTGTTTAGCTAGCTCTTGTCCAAGTCTGTTGTGGCAAAATGACTCGGCAAGAAATCACTCTCATCAGAGCTTCTGAAGTCTTTTATGACGTCTTCACTGAGAGGTGATGCGATAAAATGTCTAATTTGCAAGATCCTATGTACCCAAACGACTGGAATATATCAGAAAACTTTAATCATAAATTCTTCTCACACCCGCTACAAAACATTGTGTTATTCTCTCTAATGTCAGATTACATCATTTGCGCTACTGTACGTGCTATTATGACAGTTGCCATGACGACATGAGTATTCTTCACCGTTGTTGACAGTTTATGTCTGGTTTCTGCCTGACTCGCTTTGATAGGAAGTTTAGACTGATAAGACTTGCTACATGTACATGTATGAATCATGGGGTATGATATCATCACGCTGGGCCTGTACCTTACATGAATTACATCATGGCAGACAGACTATATACAAAATAAACGTTAATTCAATTTCAAATATATTTCTTCTGGATTTTACAGACCAAGGTCTACACACCTGTTTATGGTTCTATGATACCATTTACTTTGTGTGACTTGTAAGTCTAAAACTACATACATGTACACTGCTTTTATGTACATGTATACTAGTGTTGAAACAGTCATTTAAGTACACATGAATTCGGTTACTTAGTATCCTTACCAGTTCCAGCACTACTTGTTACAACTCCATCAATATTACATCAATTCATACAGAATATACAACTCCAATAATTATTCATAAATATTTTTGTTCTTGTTGCCACCCCTCATTAACATCAAAAAATCAGTGCTTTAACTTAAACTTTTGGAGGTCGATGCCCTGAGGGCAAACTAATATTGAAAACTAACTGCCCTCACTTGAATCCACTTGCTCTCATTCATGTCATTAGACATGTTATTTACAGATATTCAGGCCTCAGAGTGTTCCTATATTGCCTGTATTTTCCGTTATTTTAAAGATTTTCCTATATTTTCCTAATCTCCTATAAGCTTATCTCCTATATTTTTGCAAAAGCTAACTGAAAATAATCTGTTCCCACCTTGCTGTCGCTGTTGCTCTGCCTGTTTATGGTTTTATTCATCGAAAATTGGCCAGAACACGTCTGTAGCCGTCTAGAACCTCAGAGCTTCCGGGGCCCCTCACCTTAAGTGCAGTGTTCGAATTTAAGAAAAATTTGAACCAGTCCGCCGGACTGGTGAGCCAAAAATGTAACCAGTCCGCAAATATTTTTACTAGTCCGTTAATAGTAAATAAAAGATGATGTGGGAACATTTGTCATCATGAATATTTTGTGCTCTGTGATGGTTGCTACTAAATAAGAAATTAATAATTGTGCATTTCTTGAGCGAGTGTGAAGCTCTATCACAGACGACCAACCCCGTTGGCTAGACTTTGATGGCGACTTTGACTGCACGTGTCGTCGCGAAAAACACTGCTTCAACAAACGCCATTTCAAGCCAAAAAATCAGTAGATTTCTTTCGAAGTTGATGGAGAATATGTTTAAAATTGTCCTGGTAAACATGATCAGTTCGACTGAAGCATAATCATGTTGCTGATTTCTCGATTCCCGACCTGGAATTGGGAGCTTTATTTTCTGAAAAGATCGCCAACCTGCATTGCCATGCTGCATTACAGTCACACTTTACGGTATGCTGACAGTGTTTGCACTGCTTTACAGTTGTTGTTGTCGTAAAAAACGCGGCCGTGGTCGTGATTTCGTTGGACTTTGCTGGAAATTTTTTTAGACTCGCATGATTTATTTAGACTCGGCCGGGTAACCGAAAACAGACATTTCGTTTTTCATTCTTTACAAATTGTGCGGAGATATCCAGAGAAATAGTTTACACAATGAACTGAGAGCTTTTTTGTTACCAGTCCGACGGACTTGTTGTTCAGTCACTCACACCATTCCGTTTGATTTTTTACCAGTCTCGGACTGACGGACAGGTGCCAAATTCGAACTCTGAAGTGCTGGGATAGTAGTCAACCTACATGTACTACGTAACATTGTGTGAGAATTCTCATATAGATCTATACTCTTATATTTCTGGTAAAATTTTTCTATATTTCTCTTATATGTTCATGAAAAACCTCCTATATATTTGCCAAGGGGCACTGACCCCTGAGATATTGAATGATTATTGGCTATATAGATTCTCTTACATTTTGGAGATGACTTAATCTAGTAGATTGATTGATCAATATTCTAGGCAAATCTGGGGTGATTGAATGTTAATAAGGTGATTGAATTGTTAGATCATTTACTACATGGCAAGGAGAGACAAAAACTACAATCGGTTAATCAACCAGAGTGATGTCCCCTGATGTCTGGTCTGTCTATAACACCTTGTGGTTCTGACCACGGTTTTGTGCTAAGTGAAGACCATAATCATTAATCGGGCATGATAGATCATCCACCTTTATCATGTCTATTGTATGATTAGACAGTGAGAGGTTTGCTCTATCACGATTAAGTATTCCCCTCCTGACATAACTCATTATATAAATGGTGGACTCGTTGTTCTGGCCAGAATTATATTCACAGTCATGTCCCTTGTTGAACCTACCATGTGCCAGCATGCAGCAGCAGCATCCAGTCTGTGGTAATGTTATTGGATGGTAATTCATAGAATACTGTATGCGTATTTCTCCTCTATCTATATCAATGGATCTTCTTGTTAATCCGACTTTTGCATTAATATTGAAGATAATCCTTGGACAATTATGTGTTTGGGGAAAAACTCAAATTTACACTCGACCTTTTGCTTACAATGTACGTACATTTTGGATTCAAGTTTTTTTCCTATTTTTTGGCACTTATCATACCTCTATTGCCAGAAATTGGAATGGTGAAGGACCCTCTGTTGTACTTTCAGGTAATTTGAATCAAATACATGCCGTAAAAATATAAGCAAAGAATTTGAGTATTCAGGCCATCCCACAATAATATTTGTTTCCAGTAACCCTACCTATCCATACATGTATATTTTGCAGTCAAAAAAATAAAAAAATAAAAACACTTCGGGTAGACAATTTTTTTCATTTCTAATTTTTCTGCAGTACTCCGTGAAATACTATACAAAAAGGTCAAAAATCCACTAAAAAAAAAAAATAAAAGAAATAAAAACATTTAAATTCTTGCCTACCTACCTACCCAAATTTTCTAAAGTTGCATGGTTACTGGAAACAAAAATATTATTGTGGATGGCCTCACAATGGTGAAGATAGCATGTTGAGAGGAGATTTTTGACTGAACCTAAAATCCCATTGAAATCCATGTTATTTCTCATATTTTTTCATTCATATAAAAATAATTTATGTAAAAAAACAACATAGTCAAAATATCTGATTTTTTTGGATACACTCATTTTTTCAACTAGTACTTCAATACCATCAACTTTTTTGCATCTGAAAGGTAACACAACTCCTTATATGGAAGAAAGAAAATCCAACAAATACTTGCGGAAATCATACAGGTAAATTTCTAGATCAAATTGAATTTCTAATTCTTTATACAGTTTAGTCACTGATTTCTTAAAAAAAAAAAAAAAAAAAAAAAATTGGAAATTTCTCACCAAAGTAAATGTTCAACATCATGCAAAATACTACCATTGGCCTTGTTTTGCCTTAGATGACCCCAAGTTCAAGAATTATGACCTACTTTTACAACCTGAACTTAGCATAACCCTATTCGCATGTTTACTACAAGATTGTCTCTACCAGAACTTAGTGCTGGCATTTAAGCCGAAAAATGGATTTGTTTGTTGGATAGTTGCCTGTGATTTCTCACAAGTATTATTCTCACAGGTTACAACACTTAACAACTGAGTGGAGAATTTCTGGCGAAATCACCGTTATTAAAGATGAACTGAAGAATCAATAGAGATAACTCAAAAACGCTTCCCCGGACCTCCAGGCGGGCCATATCAGCCGTGCAAAATGTTTGTCAGATTCCCAATTGTCCCGTTTATGGGAGAAGCATTATAAGATATCTGAGAATGATTGATGAGTGTAGAAAGGGCTGATTAACGATATCATTGCTCACGAACAGACGGACAAATGATCCAGATTGATCCTTGTACATGTATCTCTCATCCACTCATCTTGTTTTGGTTTTTGAGGAATTAAATGTAACTACAGAAAAAAATTTATTCTTCAAAGGATCCAAGGTACATTTACATGTAAGGAACAAATTGAAAGATGTTGAAAAATACTCAAAAGTTCTATTATTAATTTTCTACTTGAATCGGTTTCTATAGATCTACAAATTCTTCCTATTCTTTAGACTTTACAAATCAATGTGTATGGATCTTAATTGGCATTATTACGAAAGTAGATCAGTGATTGGATTATTTTATGGCAGAGTTTTAGATTCAAGGGCATGTATAGGCTGAATTACATACTATTTACCAGTGACCTAAACAGAAAGTTGACAAACAGCCTATAATAGACTTCTCTTGAAAAGCCCAAATTCACGTGATGTACATGCATGTTTATTTCTACTTCCAGTAGATCCTGGATCTTCATTGGCCGAGAGCGGTCACGTGAAGTGAGGATAAATATTCGTCTCCTACTCTACTCTGTATACTAATAACACGATATAGCTAAATGGTTTATGTATCCTTTGTTATGTATACTTTATTGTTAAAATTTAAAATTTAATTGTTGACAATGTTTTGTCGTTTGTTGTACTCAGCATCGAAAAAATTCTTGAATCTTGAATCTACTTTACTGACTGACATCTAGGCGGCGCTAGCCACCATGTTCAGTGTAAACAAATGTGGCTGCTGGAGTGTTCTGCCAGTGACAGACCTGGAAATGTGCATGATGTGGGAGTTTACCACTGATACTCGAGCACACATGAATTTGGCGTGTACAATTCTAGGTTATATGAATCAAAATACTGTTAGCAGATAGTACACATTTTTAATACACACTGTTTAATTCGAGATTAAACCATTTTCAGACGTTTTTGGTTAGCGAGTGTGCAGTGTTTTTCGCCGACTCAACTCCGGCTCGGCCGATCAGCCGAAGAGTCAGCGATCAAACTCTAGCGCTGTACGGTCTTTTGACTTATAATTTCGAGCAAAAGTCAAGATTTCTTATCATATTTCTATGAAATATGACCAAATATACCATGCTGATTCTGAATATTTCAAAATATTTGACGAGTCCCCTGCCGTTTTCCTTCTCACTTTTTTTTCGTATTTGGTTGGCAAGTGTTAGACCCAGTTCACCACGTCTCTTTTCAGAGTTTAAAAGGCTGCTCTTAGAAATAAATTTGTTATCCAGTGTTGGGGAGTAGGATACGGGAATTTATCCTGTTTCCTGGTGAATACCCCACTCCCGCTTAGTAGGATACGGGAATTTATCCTGTTTCCTGGTGAATACCCCACTCCCGCTTTGCGGTCGTGGGGTATTTTCGCCAGAAAACAGGATAAATTCCCGTATCCTACTCCCCGACACTGGATAACTCATAATATCGTCCGTTTTTTTCGCCAGAGTTAAATTATTTTCTCATATCTAGCAAAAAATATCCATTTTGAGGAGATATTTAAATTAGGCCAGTCTTTTGAAATAACCCCTGGACAGTAGTTCTGATTAGAAATACAAGTACCTACCAGAACTCTGTGAAAAAAATTATCCGAAACTTGGTCATTGTTCAAACGATCTCGTCCTTGAGCGGTTTGTTCAATGTGATAGATATATTCAGAATGACAAAAAGTCCAGCACTCAACATGTTTCAGATCGTGGTATACATGTATACACTGCAAACTGAATGTCATAAGTATGTACAATGTACATCCATGTATATTTTGCCAAATTTTAGCGCTGGTTCATATACATGTAGGCTGAAAATACCAGGGCAGGAAACTTCAAATTTGGGACTAATCTTTGAAACCATTTTGACAATTTATGTAATCTGACGATATGGTTATTAGGCTCACTGACAAGACTTCTCTGGTCCCCATTCTAAAAGCCGGATAATAATTCTTTGTGTGCTGGCATGTTTAAAGGAAATCCATCTGGTCCATTACGGTTTTTTTTTTGCCGTCAATTTGCTTTGTTTTGCGGGACAAAGGATAGAGTCTTTGTGTCTCAGCTTCTCTGAAATTGATTCCTGGAAAAGCTTGTTTCATTGAACCTGGGTAATCACACTAGCGATTGGAAAAGTCGTGTCTTAGATATTCTGGAAATCTTCAGAGCCTGAAATTCTTTACATGCTGCGTGTAATAGGAAGTTTGAGTTTATGGGTCTGAGGAAATATTTCACAGCTTTTGGATAAAAAACCGTGCAATGGCAAATTCTAATTCTGATCACTCTATAAACTTTAAATCACCCCTGAAGTTTGGATCGACTATATGTACCTTAGGGACTTTATTTATTTCCAGCGGGTGGTTGGGTGGGTTCAGGTTCCTGTTGCTTCAATGCATTTAGCACTGTAATATCACTTTTCTTGATTGCACCATGTATTGTAAGTGTTAATTCTGTCTGTGTCTTGTGCGCTGTCCTCAGTGTTTTATAGGGTGGATGGAGGTGTCTGGTTCCATGCTGCTTCAAAGATTTCTTCTTTGAAGTAGCAGGAACACAACTGGGCTGGGTGGTGCTTAGTTGGTTCGTCGTGATACAGCTGAAATATTGTTGAAAGTGACGTTAAATTCTATTCACTCACTCCTTATTTATATCCATGATTCAATATATTTGGTCCCACCTCAAATCAGGATCCACCCTTCATGGCATGAAGGGTGGATCCTGATTTGAGGTGGGACCAAATATATTCCAACGAAGGTTTGGTTTAGCCAAGACCAGAATTCTCACAGCACGGATGTTTCCCAATATCTGAAGTTAACCCAAGTCAGGATATTTACTGTCATTTTCTCCATAAGATAATTTGGGAGCTGAGCAATAAACCTCAACTTCATGTACAACTTCTTCTGCAGATCCATATTTTCCCAAAACATCTTTATAGTACCATTTCATCAAGTACATGTACCTGTTTCAATGAACCTGATCACACCAATATTACTGTTGGGGAAAGTTTTGTACTGTGACTGAATTACAAGTCAGTATTTACATGTACATGTACTGAACCTTGAAACTGGAGAACTCTCGAAAATATACATGGGACATTTTACGTGATTTAACTAGAGTTGACTAACTTTGGGAGAGAACAGTTAACAGTTTCTTCTGTTCTTGGCACATGTAGAGCTTACATGTAATTAACAACGTGATCAATTCTGGATGCAGATGTATACAAGGCGAGATGCAAATTACAGCAACAGTTTTGCGTTGATCAATGGTGACAGCGAGATTGGTATTGATCACAAAATATTCCACATTATCTATGGACCGTCTCTCTCGAGATGCTGAACACCATTTCATCCTAGAAATCTGTGGTTTTGATGGTGCCTGACCTTTCTGCTATCAGAAGGACTTTAATGCAGCAATCGTGGCAATGTCCTATTCCGACAGTGATGAATAGCCCCATGCTGTAACGTCGTGTGTCGTTAGCCTTTATTCTCAGGTCGTTCTATTCATGCAAGTACCAGTGGACTTCAGAAACCCCCGGATGTGATTGGTTAAAAAACCATCTCACCGGGCAGACATCTTGCAACGTTCTAACGATCGACATTCACACTTCATCATGCAAGCAAACGGCATAAAATATTGATAATCTGTGTTTTCGTGCTAGTAAGTACTTCATCATATTTGCTTACCTCCCCTGGTGCATCATCGGTGCATTCCAGGTCCATTGAATTAGGAGAAAGAAAATAAAATAAAATAAAATAAAATAAAATAAAAAATAAAAAACCTCAACCCCTTCAGGAATGTCCTTGATGCAGAAACCGTTTCACAAGAAATCTCCTTAACCTCATCTTTCTTCAGGAATTTACTCTATATAAATGTACGTGCAAATCTCGCACAAAAAATTATCAAAACTACAGGAATATTAGTTCCTAGAGCAAATAGTGTCTGAACAATACATCAACAGAATTGGAGAAAAACAAGTCTGGCCAAGTTGGAATTTGGTATCTTCAGGATGGAATTTATGATGAGTTTCGCCATGAAAAACAAAGGTATGACATTTCTAACCGAAACCTGATAATTTACAGATCAATATGCCATAAAGAAGAAGTGTGTTGCGCAGTTTTGATACTTAAGTAGGCCATATTTCTTCTGTGTTTAAATTGTTAGTAAATTGCTAGTTTCAGTGTTTAGCTAGCTCTTGTCCAAGTCTGTTGTGGCAAAATGACTCAGCAAGAAGTCGCTCTCAGCAGAGCTTCTGAAGTCTTTTATGACGTCTTCACTCAGAGATGATGCGATAAAATGTCTAATTTGCAAGATTCTATGTACCCAAAACCACTGGAATATATCAGAAAACTTTAATCATAAATTCTTCTCACACTGGCTACAAAACAATGTGTGATTCTCTCTGATGTCCGATTACATCATTTGAGCTACAGTGCTATTATGACAGTTGCCATGACGACTTGAGTATTCTTCACCGTTGTTGACAGTTTATGTCTGGTTTCTGCCTGACTTTCTTTGATACGAAGTTTAGATTGATTAGACTTGATATGAATCATGGGGTATGATATCATCACGCTGGTCTTGTACCTTGCATGAATTACATCACGGCAGACAGACTATATACAAACTACACATCAATATGAACATATTTCTTCTGGATTTTACAGACCAAGATCTACACACCTGTTATGTTCTATGATACCATTTACTTAATGTGACTTGTAAGTCTAAAACTACACACATTGTTTTTCTGTATACTAGTGCTGAAACGGTTATTCAGGTACACTTGAATTCGGTTACAATATTAAACTATCCCTACCAGTTCCAGCACTACTTGTCACAACCCCATCAATATTAACTATTCATACAGAATATACAACTCCAATAATTAGTCATAAATATTTTTGTCATGTTGCCAGCCCTCATAAACATCAAGAAATCAGTGCTGTAACTTAAGCTTTTGGAGGTGATTGCCCTCAGGCTCAGGGCAAGCTAATATTGAAAACTAGCTGCCCTCACTTGAATCCACCTGCTCTCATTCATGTGATTAGACATGCCATTTACCTAGATATTCAGGCCTCAGAGTGTTCTTATATTGCCTATATTTTCCTTTATTTTTAAGATTTTCCTATATTTTCTCCATCTCCTATATCTCCTATAGCTAACTGAAAATAGTCAGTTCCCACTTTGCTGTCGCTGTTGCTTTGCCTGTTTATGGTTTTATTCATTGAAAATTGGACAGAACACGTCTGCAGCCATCTAGAACCTCAGAGCTTCCGGGGCCCAGGCGGCCCCTGGACCCTCACCTTAAGTGCTGGGATAGTAGTCTCCCTACTACGTAACATTGTGTAAGAATTCTCATGTAGATACTCCTATATTTCTGGTAAAAATTTTCTATATTTCTCTTAGATGTTCAGGAAAAACCTCCTATATTTTTGCTGCGGGGCACTTTGACCCTCGAGATACTGAATGGCTATACAGATTCGCCTACATTTTGGAGATGACTTAATCTAGTAGATGGCTGATCAATATTCTAGGCAAATCTGGGTTGATTGAATGTTAAAGGTTATACAAAATGGTCTCAAAATCTGCTACTTTTTTGTGCTAAATTGTTGTAGAGGTGATTATATAGACTTGTTTTACATTTTTGTATGTTTTCAAACTGCCCAAGGTTGGAAATAGCAGCAGTAAAGTGCGACAATTCCATGCGCCTTTCAAAACGGCGAAAGCTGTGACCGCTTGACCTGTGACGTCACAACCTGATTACGATCTCGCTCAAATGCCTGTTGTGACGTCCAAATGTCAGCGACGTCACGCTAGAACTCCCACAGTTGGGTGAATCTTTCGTAACAACGCCCGACGTCATAGACTATGACGTTTACGGCGCAATCGTAATCAGGTTGTGACGTCATGCATCGGAGGTCATGGCTCCAATACGTTTTCTCCCACATGTGTGCTATTCGTGTCCTAAAACCCACTTCGACGACATTATTAAAAAAAAAAATACTAATTTGTTGTTTGGAACACTACCGGGTGTGTTTTAATGCAAAGTAGTATAGAGTCATTTGGTATAACCTTTAATAACAGGGATTCATTCACGTCAGTTCTACGTGCCGAATTTCGGTTCGTAGATTGAGTTTAAAAACTCAATTTTTCAGTTCAAAACTGAATTTTTTTGAGTAAAAAATCCATATTTTTCACCAAAATATTTATACTCAATCTGTGTGTTGGAAACTGAATTTTCAAGCTTCGTAAATTCGCAATTTTCAGTCCTGGCCTTTTGAGGTGCTCCACCACGTTCCTAATTTTCTTTTGAGAAGCGTCATTTTCGCGCACCTCGGCTCGTCAGTGTGTGTTGTTGTTGTTACAATACCACCAAGCACTGTTCTTGAGCCGCATTAGGAAAATCTATTTGATATAATGCCTGCCTCACTTCATGACTTCCCAAGAACAGTTCCCCAGTCTTTCCCTGCCTTTATTCAATCAAAGTATACTTTTATAAACAAAGTATTTGCTGCCAACTTCTCCGTTTTTCATGGATGATAAAGCACATGGAAGTTGATGTTATTTTTCTACCTTTTTCACAAAAGAGCTCCAGTCAACTTTGGGACGTCTTGTACTCATTTAACAAGATTTTGACACACTGTCACTTCATTATGAGCATTTACAAATGTAGTAGGCCACTTATTTACAAAAACTGTATAAATAGGTTTGTGGACAGCCTATTTCTTTACAAACTGCAAGAAAAATATTGTTTTATCATTGCAAAGTATTTTACTTTGTCATTGATATAACTTGTGAATAATTGTTTTATTTAGCAAAGCAGGATGCCTGCTATGAAGTTGTAAATTTTATGTATTCTATTTAGTACAGAACTTTGTGGGGAAAAATCACCCTGGTTTGTAAAAAATTTATATACTCAACTTTAGGGGGAAAAATGCCGATAAATTATATTTTAACTCAATTTGACTGTAAAAAAAACTCAATTTTCCGGACTTCGGTTCGTAAAATCTGGACTTCTATGAATCCCTGAATAAGGTGATTGAATTGTTAGATCATTTACTACATGGCAAGGAGAGACAAAAACTAAAATCGGTTAATCAACAAGAGTGATGTCCCCTGCTGTCTGGTCTGCCAATAACACCTTGCGGTTCTGACCGAGGTTTGGGCTTATTGAAGACCATAATCATTAATCGGGCATGATAGATCATCTCCCTTTATCATGTCTATTGTATGATTAGACAGTCAGGGGTTTACTCTGTCACGATTAAGTATTCCCTTCCTGACCTAACTCATTATATAAATGGTGGACTCGTTGTCTGCGGCCAGAATTATATTCACAGTCATGTCCCTTGTTGAATCTACCATGTGCCAGCATGCATGCAGCAGCAGCATCCAGTCTGTGGTAATGTTATTGGATGGTAACTCAACGAATACTGTACGCATATTTCTCCTCTATCTATATCAAGGTACGGCTTATAGCGTTGGACACACTGGTTCTCGACAGATCACCGAAGTTAAGCAACTTTTAGCTCGGTCAATACTTGGTTGGGTGACTGGGTGCTGTACTGGCTGGGCTGATCAGTGTCCAGGGTAATAGGAACTGTGAGCACTCTCGTGTTCTGGCACATGTAGGCATCGTCGTGATATGACTGAAACAAGGTTGAAAACGACGTTAAACCCTACCACTCACTCAGTCACTCACTCTATCTATATCAATGGATCTTCTTGTTAATCCGACATTTGCATTATTATTGAAGATAATCCTTAGACAATTAGATCTGTCCCGATAGCAGGTGTATTGTCTGTTGGGAAAAACTCAAATTTACACTCGATTTTTTGCCTACGTGCACTTTGGATTTGAGCTTATCTCCTATCCGTCATATGAACATGTGATTTTGGCACGTTTACATACGTACATGTACCTCTATTGCCAAAAACTGTCATGGTGAAGGACCAACATGTAATTTCAATCGAATACATGCAGTACTTAATAATATACATGTAAGCAAAGAATTTGAGTATTCACAATGTTGAGGATAGCATGATGAGTGGACATTTTTGACTGAACCCTAAAATATCATTGAAATCCAGGTTATTTCTAAGTAGATTTTCTTATTCAATACGAAAATAATTTATATAAAATATCATGGTCATTTGGATATGTTCTTTTTTTCCAAGTGGTATCTGTACTTCAATAGGGGTCTTTACTATCAACTTTTTTTTTGCAACTGAAATTTAAAGGTTATACCAAATGACTCTATACTACTTTGCATTAAAACATACCCAGTAGTGTTCCAAACAACAAATTAGTATTTTTTTCTCGAATATTGTCGTCGAAGTGGGTTTTAGGACACGAATAGCACACATGTGGGGGAAAACGTATAGGAGCCGTGACCTCTGGTACATGACGTCACAACCTGATTACGATTGCGCCCTAAACGTCATCGTCTATGACGTCGGGCGTTGTTACGAAAGATTCACCCAACCGTGGGAGTTCTAGCGTGATGTCGCTGACATTTTGACGTCACAACAGGCATTTGAGCGAGATCGTAATCAGGTTGTGACGTCACAGGTCAAGCGGTCACAGCTTTTGCCGTTTTGAAAGGGGCATGAAATTGTCGCACTTTACTGCTGCTATTTCCAACCTTGGGCAGTTTGAAAACATACAAAAATGTAAAACAAGTCTATATAATCACCTCTACAACAATTTAGCATAAAAAAGTAGCAGATTTTGAGACCATTTTGTATAACCTTTAACACAAATCCTCATATGGAAGAAAGGATTCCAACAAATACTTTCAGAAATCATACATGTAAATTTTTAGAACAAATTGAATTTCTAATTCTTAAAACAGTGTAGTCACTGGTGTTTGTAAAAGAATGCTGGAAGTTTCTCACCGAGGTAAAAATGTTCAACTTTGCACAGAATGGCGCCATTGGTCCTGTTCTGCTTTAGATGACCCCAAGTTCAAGAAGTATGATCTACTTTTACTACATGAACTTGGTGTAATCCTATTGGCATGTTTACGACAAGATTGTCTTGACCAGAACTTAGTGCTGGCATTTAAGCCGGAAAATGGATCCATCTATGATATTGGATGGTCGCTGCGATATCTTAGCAATACTCTCCCCACAGGTCACAACACTTCACGACTGAGTGGAGAATTTCTGGCATTGTTGGTTTTCACTGTTACTAAAGATGAAGAATCAATAGAGATAACTCAAAAACGCTTCCTCGGACCTCCAGGCAGGCGATATCAGCCGTGCAAAACTCTCGGCGGATTCCCAATTGTTCTGTTTATGAGAGAAGCATTATAAGATATCTCAGAATGATTGATGGGTGTGGACAGGGCTGATTAACGATCCCAGTGCTCGCAGACAGACGGACGAACGATCCAGATTGATCCTTGTAATCTCTCATCGACTCCATCCTGTTTTGGTTTTGAGGACTTAACTAAGAGAAAATGTAAAGGAACAAATTCTAAGATGCTGAAAAAATATTCAAAATTTCTATTATTAATTTTCTACTTGAATCTGTTAAGAAAGATGTATAAATTCTCCATATTTCTTACATGTACAATGTTTATGGAACTTTTTTAGCATTATCATGAAAGTAGATCAGTGATTGGATTATTTTAAGGCAGAATTTTAGATCCTAGGGCAAAGACAAGCTGAATTTCATACCATTTATCGGTGCCTAATTAGAAAGTTTCAAAATGTTCAAAATAGACAGCTCAAAAAGCTAAAATTCAGTGATGGATAAGCTTCTCTTTTTTTGCCAGAGTTATGTTTTTTTTATTCGTCATGCATCTAATAATAAATAATCTGTTTTGATGATATTACTAAAATTAGGCCAGTCTTTTGAAATAGCTCTGATTAGAAATACCTACATGTACCAGGGCTTGGTGAACAAAATTATCCGAAACATGGTTATCTAATGTTCTCAGGCTGTTTGGTTGGTACAAAATTTCCAGCACTGAACATGTTAGTTTCAGATATTGATGTACACACTGCAAACAGAATGCCAGCATGTAGGCCTACATGTACATGCATACAATTATTTTGCCAATTTTTAACACATCCATGTACGTGTACATGCATGCTGAAAATACCCGGGCAGGAAACTTCAAATTTAGAAGGATTAATCTTTGAAACCATATTGACAATTTGTGTAATCTGATGATATGGGAATTGGGCTCACTGACAAGACTCCCAAAGCTTCTAGCTGGTCTCCATTCTAACAGCCAGATAATAGATTCTTTGTGTGCTGGCATGTTTAAAGGAAATCCATCTGATCTGTTGCGTTTCTTTTTTTGCCGTCAATTCGCTTGTTTTGCGGGACAAAGGACAGGGTCTTTGTGTCTCGGCTTCTCTCAAATCGATTCCTGGAAAAGCTTGTTTCATTGAACTTGGGTCATACTAGCGATTGGGAAAGTTGTGTCTTAGATATTCTGGAAATTTTCAAAGCCTGAAATTCTCTACATCTTGCGTGTCATTTTTTGTCATCAGTTCGTTTGTTTTGCGGGCCAAAGGACAGAACCTTTGTATCTCAGCTTCACTGAATTCGATTCCTGGAAGAGCTTGTTTCGTTGAACTCTGGTAATCGTATAATTAGTGTTTCAAAAAGTCCGGTCTTGGATATTCTGGAAATCTTCAGAGCCAGAAATTCTTTACATGTTGCATATAATAGGAAGTTTGAGTTGGAAATCTAAGGAAAGATTGACAGGTTTTGGATCAGGAACATGATCATGCAATGGTAAACTCTAACATCTGATCACTGTATAAATTTCGTTGGTGGTTGGGTGGGAACAGTTCTTTTTGCTTCAATGCATTTTGCTGAGAAGCAACAGGAACTTGATAATGTGATGTCTAGCACTGTAATATCACTTGTCTTTATTGCACCATGTAAGCGTCCAGTCTGTGTCTTGTGCGCTGTCCTCTGTTTTATAGGGTGGATGGAGGGTGTCTGGTTCCATGCTGCTTTAACGGTAAACTGAAAAGCTTTCCAATGTTCTGTTAAAATGTCATAAAACAAGAACTTCTATAGTTGTTACAATTATGTGTGGTAATAATTCTGTGAGTTATTGTTTTATTTTGGGTATATGAGAAGTCAAAACTTATACCGAGAGCCAGAACTTTTAAAAACGTCATCGCTTGCCTCCCGTTGTTTTTGGAACGTCATGACGTTATAGTGGTCCTCGTTCATTCATCCGATGTAGCATGACGTCAGATTTGAATAAAACTTGAATGAAGGGGACCACTATAACGTCATAACGTTCTACAAACCAAGAGAGACAAGCAATGCAAATTTTCAAGACGGATTTGTAACAGGATAACTTAAATATTGTTATTAGTACAATTTTGCAAACTATATTTGTCCCAAAAACGTATAAAAGTTATGTCACATAAGACAAGATGTATATAAGCAACAATTTAGATAAAATTAAAAGCTTTGCAGTTCACCTTTAAAGATTTTTTCTTTGAAGTAGCAGGAACTCAACTGGGCTGGGTGGTGCTTAGTTGGTTCGTCGTGATATAGCTGAAATATTGTTGAAAGCGACGTTAAATTCTATTCACTCACTCACTGTATAAATTTCAGTCACCTCTGAAGTTTGGATTCACTACATGTAGTTGTACCTTAGGGCCATTTATTTATTTTCATGAAGCGTGGACCAGGGGGATCTGGGATAGGACCAAAACTTCTCAACTACAACTTCATGAGGCACAAAGGTTTGGTTTAACGGGAACCAGAACTACAACTTCATGAGGCACAAAGGTTTGGTTTAACGGGAACCAGAACTACAACTTCATGAGGCACAAAGGTTTGGTTTAACGGGAACCAGAACCAGAATTATAAGAGCAGGACATTTCCCAATACGGTACCTGAATTTAACTCCATCAGGATCTTCACTGCCATTTTCTCCCTAATTTGGGGACTGATAAATAAGCCCCAGCTCCATGTATGACTTCTGCAGATCTATATTTTCTCAAAACATCACTTGTCATACCATTTCATCAAGTACCTGTTTCAATGAATCCGATCACACCAATATTTTACATTCAGGGAAATTTCTAGCCCTTCGAATGAATTATAAGGGGAATATTATCATAATCTCGGCATTTTTACTGGGCCATGAAATGAGAAGAACTCCTGGAAATGTCCGGAGCATTTTATATGTTTTAACTAGAGTTACTTCGGGAGGGAATATTTACTGGTTTCGTGGTAGAGCTTGGATTAACAATGCAATCAGTTCGGCATGCAGATATACATGTACAAGACGAGATGCAAATTACAACAACAGTTTTTTTCTTGATCAATGGCGACGGCGAGATTGGTATTGATCACAAAATATTCCACATTATCTATGGACCGTCCCTCTCGAGATGCTGAACTTCATTTCATCCTACAGAAATCTGTGGTTTCAATGGTGCCTGACCTTTCCATGCTATCGGAAGGACTGGGATGCAGAAATCGTGGAACTGTCCTTTTCCGACAGTGATGAATAGCCCCATGCTGTAACTTTGTGTTGTTAGCCTTTATTCTCGGGTCGTTCTATTCATGGAAGTCCCGATGGACTTCAGAAAACACCCAAATGTGATTGGTTAAAAAACCATCTCACCGATCACTCCTGCAACGTTCGGACGATCGACATTCACACTTCAACAGGGAAGCAAACACCATGAAATACTGACAACCTGTGTTTTCGTGCTAATAAATACTTCATCATATTGGTTTACCTCCCCTGGCGCGTCATCGGTGCTATCCAGGTCCATTAAATTAGGAGGGAAAAAACCCCCAGTCCCTTCAGAAATGTTCTTGATGCAGAAACCGTTCCATGGTAAATCTCAACCTCAACTTTCTTCAGAAATTTGCACCATATTGCACAAGTCTCGCACTAACACTTCTCAAAACTGCATGAATGTTGGTCCCTAGAGAAATAATCTCTGAAATTATATTACATCAACACAATTGGAAAAAAAACAAGTCTGGCCAAGTTGGAATTTGTTATTTGATATGAAATTTATGGTTCACACAACTTGAAGTCTTTTATGATGTCTTCACTCAGAGATTATGCAATAAAGTGTCTAATTTGCAAGAATCTATATACTCTAAGGACCTGTATTTATAAAGAAAACCGTTATTGTAAATTCTTCTCACACCCGCTACAAAAGTAAACCCGGTGTTATATTCTCTAATGTCCGATTACATCCTTTGAGCTACTGTGCTATTATGACAGTTGCCATGACAACTTGAGAATTCTTCACCGTTGTTGACAGTTTATATCTGGTTTCTGCCCACGACTGTCCATGAGATGAAGTTCAAATTGATCAGAGCTGCCAGAAATCATGGGGTACATGTGTATGATATCATCACGCAGGAATTACCTCACAGCAGACAGACTACAAAGTACACATCAATATGAACATAGTTCTTTTAGATTTACGGACTAAGATCAACATACATGTATGTTCATGGTTATCAGATACCATTTACTTTCAGGGACGTGTAACTTCAAAACTGCATACAATATTTTAGGTTTACTTTTAAATTACTAGTGCTGAAACTGGTATTCGAATATCCGTGAATTCGGTTACTAAGTTACAAACAATCCCTACCAGTTTCAGCCCTATCAATATTAGCCGTTAATACAGAATATCCATCTTCCATAATTATTCATACATATCGTTGTTGTTGTTGCCAACATTAAGAAATGGGTGCTGTAACTTAAACTTTTTGAGGTGGTTGGCCTGAGAGCAAGCTAAAATGGAAAATTAGCTGCCCTCGTTCGAATCCACTTGCCCTCATTCATGTCGTTAGACATGTCATTAACAGATACTAAAGGATTATTAGCTATGTATGGGTTTAATCCTGAATTAATTTAAATATTTTTGAATACAAAAATACATTAACCTTCTCTTCTAATTACATTACCCAAGAGATGAAAAAGATTCAATTTTGAATTTCAACTTGTACTTGCTCAATTGGGCAAGCAACTGACCCAGTGTACATCTACCAAATTCCCTGAGTGATTTCACTTGCTTTTGGCAAGCAGTGAAAATACCAGCTTATAGTTTGTCTTAATATCATAATGATGCTGCGCAGGCAATATTTCCCAAATTACTTCAGTATGAGACTGAATAATGTATTACTTAATGTCTGAGACCTATATTTGCTGAAATACTCAAGCTATAGACCATGATACTGGACTTCATCTCAAATAGCTTAAAATGTAGTACATATATATATGATGAAGCGGAACTAACAATGGGTTACATCATATATTTTATCAATGACAAACATGAGTTTTAAAATGCTGGTATTGTAGCTTATACATGTTTTGCAAATTGATAACGGAAAACAATAAAAAATATTTTTATTAATTTCTTCTACAATAGGGAGCATGCCCTGTGTACAGACGAAGCTTCAATGCTGTATAATTTTGATGTCGGTAATCTGTGCGAAGACATCAAAATGTATCTCTGCATTTCGTGATCGGGGAAACCATCAATAAGTATATCCGATACTTTCTGGAGGAAAACCGGAAATCAAAGAATGGACAGAGGAAAGGAATCTTTAACAAATTCTGTTCCAGACAGGACTGATAAATGAGCTTTTCTCTGTAGACTTAGTAGACGCGGGAGGAGATGTTACAACCTTGAAGTGTGTTATTCTGACATCGTACGTAATGATCGCACCCATTCGCTAGGCTATACTTCACTGGGCCTAGGCTGTCAAAATCCAGCTCGTTCGAAAGAAATATGTCTAGCATCAAGTTGCCACGAGCGACCGCTTCCCCCCCAACGATTGAAAAACTCGCCAAACGTCAATGTCCTAATGATTACCTGTGAGTGGTGAAGTGCTACTGATTTTCCTCGAACACTTTCGGGCAAAGTCCAGGCGAAAATGGACTCGAGAGACCAGAGAGTTTGGTTCAAGTTGAGTTAACACAAATTCAGCACTGTATTCGTGTTGAGTTTTGATAATCGAGATGAATTGTTGCCAATTTCTATGATTGTTGGAGATTTGGTTTGAAGCATTGGCTTCCGATGTCAGAGGACTTCATTGAGCACTGATACATGTACATGTGCAAAAATACTCTTCATGACATTAATTCCACACTTTTTTTAGTG
Source organism: Hanleya hanleyi (assembly GCA_036873755.1). NCBI lineage: Eukaryota > Metazoa > Mollusca > Polyplacophora > Lepidopleurida > Hanleyidae > Hanleya > Hanleya hanleyi. The sequence continues at coordinate 85,262 of JAVTVY010050543.1, forward strand.
ACATAGCTAAGGCGCCCAGTTTAATCCCATCATATCAAAGACTTAAATAATGGAATTTTTATCTTTCTTGCTTGGCGCTTAGCTGGAAGAGGATAGACCAAGGTCACTGGTTGGTCGGGTTTCAGGATAATGTGACTGGGTTGGTGTGATATGATTGAAAAATTATTGAGAGTGAAGTTAACTCTTTCCCTCATAGACTTGTGGGGAATTTTCCCTCTCTGGCCCATAATAGATTTGTAATGGCGTAGGTCTTCAACCCATGGACTCATTTCAATTTTCATACTTCTCCAGCGATGTAAAATATCCCGTTTTATGTCCCATGTCATGTGGAGAAATATTTACCAATGGTCTCCCACAGACCCATTCTACGTAATTTGTTCGCGTTTTATACCAATATCAGCAACATTTATTCTAAAAATAAGTAATCTTGTGAGAAAATGTGTTGTCTGCTTTACTTCTGTTGGAAATCACGAAAAAAAGCGAAGAAATTGTCGCATTTTAGCCACGTTTTGCAACGTTCTCTTCCTGCTTTCCGGCTACCATTCGCATGTTTCCGTATACCGTCGTAAAGCTAATTCTTCATAGGATCGGGATTTGGCAGTGACATCGCAAGATGGCAGGTGTAGAACGAACTATAACTGTTTCAATCCGATATACCTTTATACAGGAGAATAAAGACGGTAATAAATATTCATAAGGTGAAAGTAACACAGCTCACTGATTGGCCAAGGTTGAGCGCGGCCCGGCGTGATTGGAGGAAGAGGTCACGTGGTGACTCGGTCACTATGGTCACTGTCAAGAAAAGGCAGACCCTGTAATGGCGGCTGAAAAACATTTACGTCGATGACAGCAGGTCGCGGGAAAATACATAAAATAAACTCAGATAGGCAGATTTGACGAGCTAGTCATCAAGGTTAGATACTTTGGTAGTTTATGCTCGCGTTGCCTGAAATATTCAGGAATTTGGAAGCAGATTTTACTATTTTCAAACGTTTGTCTTGGAGCACATGAAACAAATTCGATGTCAATCACGCATTTTTCATCGATTATTTCTGTTTCCCTCCCGATTTTGTTTTACCCTTACCATAAAACATACCAACAGTCCGTATAGTCAGCTTTATTGAAATTTTGGCTTTCTAAAAATGTATAGTTTTAATTAGGTTTTACTCAAAGTAAACGCCAAAAATTGCAAGAATAATCGACCACATGGGAACTCAAGTGACTCGTCAAAATCCGTCTTCATGAGTTAGGCGAACACTCGTCAAAACACGCTACATGAGGATCTACACAAGTCATCAAAACACGCTTCTATGAGGGAAAGAGTTAAAATCCTACTCAAGGAATCACCTGGACTAGAGTATTGAGCAAGCCACACATTACCCCACGTAGGCCTGGTCACACATGACGTTAGAAAATACCCCAAATTAGAAGTTGTGAAGAAGAAGGAGTGATACTCAAAAAAGCAGAAAAAATCAAAATGTACAATTCTTCAAAAAATGTACCCAATGTTTTTGTATTATGCCAAACACAATTACTATTTTGGATGGCCTAATTTGTGCGTTTTAATTCATTTTCCTGTTTTTTGATAAACTTCTGACGGTATTATGGTGAATAGTCTCTTATTACCAATACCAACTCCCTTAATTTGTGTTCATGTCCACCAAGAACTGGACTTCTTCAGAAACTGTCTGATTCATGGCCCAATGTTCTTTCTTTTATGAGCATATCAGATTAGCTTTCAAATTGTTTTCAAATCTTCACTTTGATCAATCAGCAGTATTTGTTTCTGGAAGCTATCCCATAATTCCTTTGACTTCCTCTGATTTTCTCTGATTGTGCATTTGTACCAATAGTAGAGATGTACATGTGTATGTATTCACAGTGACACTGAAGGCATGTTAATGAGGGAAAAAAGGTTCTAATGATTGACAGGCGACCATCGGTGGCTCGGCTAATGAACCTTGAGTCTCGTTGAGCATGTAATTTCTTTTAAATCCATCGAATAGTCAATACATTAGCTTCAGAAATGTCACAGATTTTTTCGTTGTAATTTGAAAGCAGTGGCTAATGAGTGGCGTAGTGCTGGCTTATTTGCTTTTCTAGCACTTTCACCCGTTTCCCTGGAAACGTAGAGATAATGTGACTCGGATAGCTGTGAAAAATGCCTGAAAATTTCAATTGATGAGATATACGCTGAGATCAAGCCTCTAGGATTCACTCCTTCATGAGATGTATTGGTATTTTTTAATTCAATGTGCATTTTGGATTTATCTTCTGGGATCTTGCGTAATCTCGTTTTTTCTTCAATAAATCTCAGATGATAAAAGTCCTACATGTACATGTATATACATGTACTGTGAATTTATTTTTTGTTGTGATAGGGATAAATCTGCAACATGTAGATAATGTCTCTGGTTTTTACTCCTCAGCCCTACGGGCTAAGGAGTATTGTTGTGGCCCTGGGGATGTGTCTGTCCGTCTGTCCGAGCCGTATCGCGATAACTATTGCGAGGAAGTTCATGAAATTTACAGGTTATGATCCTTTTATTTTTTACTTGTGCCTTTGAGACTTTCAGGTCAAACCGGTCATTACTTATTTTTTTACAATTTTGTTTATTTTTCTACCATTTTCCAGTCTTCTAAAAAGGGATAGCAATTATGCATACATTAGCCCTACTTTTATACTGGTTTACCAGGCCTTGCATTCTAGAAATAAGACGGGGCTGATCAATAGGCCCCGTCTTGCAGGGTGACGGGGCTGATTTTTGGCCATGGGGCTGATTTCAAATTTCACCACATGACAATGTATTATTGGTCATATATCAACCAAACCTTTGTTTGGAAATAAATTTTATTTTGATGTCCAGTAGCCTATACTCCTGTCCCATATACAATGCTCTACAAATTATTCTTGATTGTACAACATTCCCACCCACTTTAACATATTCTCCCAGGACATATCGCCCCCCCCCCCCCCTTTCACCCTCATAACATATATTCCCCCATATTTTCATATATTCAAAAGATCTTATAAGTACCGGTATCACCAAAAAAATAGAGGAATAAAAGAAACACCCTCCATGTTGGTATTTTTATCTTTACTGGATCCAGCAAATCTTAATATTTCAACGACTTCTGCTGAAACCAGTTATTGTACGTAGCCTACTGATATTGTAGAAATAAGAATTGCCAATAATGTGTTTTGACTGCTGTTTTCAATTACCACTAAAACGAGTATTGTTTTAATTTATTAACTTGATATGCAAAACAATATATTCCAAGGATTTCCCCTCAGGAATGATAAAATTTCCCTGTAAAATTTCAAGGATTTTTAGTGAAAAATACAAAATTCCATGTGGAATTCCAGTGCACATATTTTCTGGAAAAGCCAGAAGAAAAAAATTGACAACTGGGGTTTTGTCCGCTGGTGTTTTGTCCGTTGGTGTTTTGTCCTCTGGGGTTTTGTCCGTATCCCATAAAATGAAATGGGAAATTAATTTGAACATCATGGAGATCTGTACCAGCGCCTATCTAATTCGAGCAATTTGAGAAACGAGACTGGATCGTACAACGATTTGAACACGCCATTTCTAAAAAAACGAAGAATTATTACTTGCTTGAATCTTGGGGGTTCATTGCAATGCATTCATTATAAAACAGTCGGGAAATTTTGGATTTTTTAGCTGAGAAATGGTACCGGTCGGTTAGACTTTGACGGCGACTTGGACTGTGTCGTCGCCGATTTCGCTGAAAACGAAACCACTTGCAAATTACCGTGTCCACGAAACACTGCTTCAAACAAACGCCATTTCAAGCCATAAAATCAGTTGATTTCTTTCGAAGTTGATGGAGAATATGTTTAAAATTGTCCTGATAAACATGATCAGGTCGACTGAACCGTAATCACGTTGCTGATTTCTCGATTCCCGACCTAGAAGTAGGTGCTTTATTTGCTGAAAAGATCGTCAACCGGCCGCCATGCCATGCTGTTCTACAGTCACGTCACACTTTATGGTATGCTGACAGTAGTCGCGCCGCTTTATGGTTGTTGTTGTTGTAAAACGCAGCCTTCGTAGTGATTTCGTTGGAATTTGCTGATAAAATTATTAGACTCGCACGATTTATTTAGACTCGGTCGGGTATTTAAACCGAAAAATAGACATATTTTCTTTCTTGGCCCAAGCACAAGTCGTCAAGACAGAAGACACAGTACTAGGATTAGATTTATTCCATGAAGATATGGGAATATACTCACTGGACTGATTTGACGGGGCCGATGAATAATCCCCGTGAAAAGTGCTCACGGGGTCGATCACGGGGCCGGGGCCGAAAATGCAAGGCCTGGTTTACATACTCTTACTGACATGTAGCCTATTAAGAGCTCCATAGTAAAGTTGTATGTCTGCCATTGGTTCATTTGGTGTAGGGCAGGACGGCCATTGATTTTGTCTAAAGTATATAATCATTTGCATATTCAGTAGTATGCATTAGTGTGTAGTGACTCATTCATATAGGATGTATGAACACAACTTAGATCTAATGTAGGTCCAGCATGAACTATATACCCTTCGGAGCTTCTTAATTATTAAAATGACAGTCAACATCCACATTAAAACCACCAACATGGCATCAATTCCTGATATCTGATTTTTGTACATTCGGCTAGAAAGTGCTTTGTCCGAACCAAGAAACATCCACCGAGAACACCGTGTCAGATATACAGTAAAAGACTTGCGGCCACCGATATGAGATTGCCATAATGGTCGTATCCCTATGCTGTTGAAAAAAAATTAGTCCGACAATAAAACTGTGAAAATCGACTTGTTATTTCGTCTAAAATTTCAGAATGAATTTGAACGATAATAAATGCCTATTTTATCGGAAAAGGGCAACTTGTCCTTTGTCTTGTCACAGAATTGTAGGAATCTGTGAGATCTGTCAAAAGCGAAAGTAGTCTCCACGTGTTCGTGGTTGCTGTCAATACATCTAGGTCCATACATCTATGGCGGGCTTGAATTTTCAGTTGTAAAATGAACTGTGGTCTGGCAGTTTACAAGCGGTGTCTCGCATAACAAGTCCTCTAAAACATACTTCAGGAAAGATAGCGATAGGTCATTCAAATATGAAACTTTGTTTCTCAAAATCCGCCGCATGCTTCGAGATGTGACCGCATGTACTCTTTTATTAGTAAAAATCCAGCCATGGTAGCAACAACAACAACAGTTTTTTTTGTTCATTCTATAAGAACTTCAAACCAGGGGTTATTTTAGACACTTTTCCTTTATATAACTCAATTTCAAAAAGATGAAAAACTCAATTTTTCGCGCAAAATAAACAACAAAACTCAATTTTTTCGGGTTTTTCATCGCATGCAGTCTGGAAACTCAATTTTTTTATCTTTTTAGTAGGACACTTACAATAAATAAATTCGCGACAATTTTTCATCGTGTCAGTAATGTTATGAAGCTCATCAAGCAAAGTTGCGTGTCATACATAGCTGCATACAAGTTTGTTTGCTATCCAACTGTGATTGGCCGATTATATTTTGGCTAAAGATGTTAAGTAGAAATACTTCCCTCAGAGATAGCTTCATTTAATTAAAAAATGAGCGCGAATAAAACAAGAGTTTTAAAATCCAAGTTATCTCGGGAAGTTCTATTTGGTCGATTATTTTGGGGGTGGGGGAGAGTACTTTAGCTCTGGATTGTGATTGATCAAAGGTGAAAATATTTTCCCTACAAATAGCTTACTTTTGGGGACTCAATTTTTCGCTTACTTTAGTTTAAAAAATCTATACTTATAGTCAAGAAATAAAAATTGTCCCTTGTCCATTTCCATGAGTTAAGCAATCCTTGACAAAGTTGGTGGTTGAGTATTGTAAGTGTCTGGGTATTTGTAAGTGACAGGAAAGAAATGAAGAAATAAATGGCAATAAAAATGTTAATAAGAGACGTAAAAAATAAAACAATGGTGGTTGTGAAGTTTTGTGGATTTCACGAAAAAAATCCAATGCTGCTTGGTAAATGCAGATAAATGGCAAAAAATTGCAAATTAAACTCAATATGCACCCTATTTTGTAGTATGTGGTGTGGGACTTGTTTACAAAACATACTGGGGTTTCAGAAATTTCCATCGGGCAGAAATAAAATTATTCATAAAAACGTATATTTTGTATGTTATAGCATATGCCCCCGCATGTAGATCCACAGTTGCGCAGGAGAGAGTGTGGATCTTTCGTTTTTACACCAATCTGCATTGCTCACTTTGTGTATTTATTCCCAAATGGTACATCAGCTGTATTTTGGGGAATGTCTGTTTTGTTCGTTCCTTGTTTCTGGGGAAACGTCTTTCAACGTCACACGCAATCTAGCCCCAGAACTCACTTTAGCTGCGAAAACTGTTCCGCCAATACGGAAATAGCCGAACGTGAGATTGCGTCACACGCATCCAAGTGAAATGTTGACTGAGAGAGAAAATGCTTGCCCGTTGTCTTGGTTCCGGAGATTGACGGACAGCGTGTCTCGGAGACCAGACTCATAAGCCACAGCAGTATGACAGCAGTGGTTCCCGAGTGGACTAAAAAGGGGACGTAACTTTGAAATATCAAAATGGCGGACTAGTTCGATCGTCGAAAACGTGGCCGAACAATTTGCTTTGAAATGAGAAACGTTCAGGACAATGTCTTTATCGGACCTATACGACTGAAATGAGAACAGTTCAAGACCAGACGTCCTTATCGGAGCTATACGATTGAATAATAAAGGTACACAAGTTATCTGTCTGCACATCAGTTACAAATCCTGAGTGCTTATCTCGACTCGAGTGGCGTGGCTGGTTACACGTTTTTTTTTTTTCTTTCTCGCGGGGGTTTTGGGGGAGGGGGACGGGATAACAGACGACGAAACTCAGTTTAGATTACTCAGAAACTCAATTTATTTCGTAGAAACTCAATTTTTCGCGCGCCTTCGGCGCGTAAATTCTCAAAATTTTAGAAAACTCAATTTTCGGCAATAAAACTCAATTTACAAAATTTTGCAAAAACTCAATTTGTAATTGTTTTTCATCGTGGTTACCACGATGAAAAAAGTGTCTAGAAAAACCCCTGCAAACATCTACTTGCAGCTTTAAGCAACCTGTTATGTACTCTAATACTATTTGGAGCTGATATCCCTTATTGTTATCTTTTACTGGACGGTAATGAGTAATTTTGTTGAGATTTTGCAACAGAAAACGTCGCATCACGAAATTAGCGCATGGTATGACAGGGGAGGTAATTAGGGGTTTTTTTTCCAAACTGCTCAGAGTTATCGCCCCCTGTTTGTAAGATATTGTTCAGATTTCAATGAGAACTAGATAATTTGTTCAAGAAATAAACTGAACCAAGTTCATTATAAATACTTTCATCAGATAAGAAAGTTATTTCTTTTATTACATGATCATCTGTATAACTCTGTATAACAGAGGTATAACTATATTGATATAAATTCTCCATACATTTTTTCCAATTATATTTTTTACCATTGCTGCATGGTTAGATCAATCTAGTGTTGTGGGGTCTTCAAATGCTGAAAATAAAATTAACTGCTGTGATATTCAACTCTTTTTCCATGCACGAGAGTATCAAATGATTATCTACTTATACAGATGTAGATTACCCATACACATGTAAAAGTAATTACATACAGATACTGTGGGGAATTTCACTTCTCTGAGATGAACTGGCTCCGATAGTCTGTCCATCCGTCCATGTGTTAGTGTATCCATCCGTTTATTTGTCTGAGTTGTGACTTGGGTTTGCATTTCACATGCCATAACTCTCTGCTATGCATCCAAACTTCTACACCCATAAAAACATCTTGGTCTAGACTGTTAAGGGGCTGAGTAGTTGTAGCACCACTGGTGCCTCATGTTAAAGGTGAACTGCAAAGCTTTTAATTTTATCTAAATTGTTGCTTATATACATCTTGTCTTATGTGACATAACTTTTATACGTTTTTGGGGCAACTATAGTTTGCAAAATTGTACTAATAACAATATTTAAGTTATCCTGTTATAAATCCGTCTTGAAAACTTGCATCGCTTGTCTTTCTTGGTTTGTAGAACGTTATGACGTTATAGTGGTCCCCTTCATTCAAGTTTTATTCAAATGTGACGTCATGCTACGTCGGATGAATGAACGAGGACCACTATAACGTCATGACGTTCCAAAAACAACGGGAGGCAAGCGATGGCGTTTTTAAAAGTTCTGGCTCTCGGTATAAGTTTTGACTTCTCATATACCCAAAATAAAACAATAACCCACAGAACTATTACCACACATAATTGTAACAACTATAGAAGTTCTTGTTTTATGACATTTTAACAGAACATTGGAAAGCTTTTCAGTCATCGTCCCTCTCCATCACTCACCTTACTTTTCCCCCAGGAGAGTTATTGATCACTCTCCTGGAGAATAAAAGAAGTGATAGAGAGGAATACTGACAGAAGTGAATCACTCTAGCAATACTGCGATCACTCCCAGAATAGAAAATCTAGGGGAGCGATCAAGAGCTCTTGCAAATTTTACAGACACGAGAGAGTGACGAGGAATTAGTTTTTGGGAGTTTGTACCGTTTTCCAAGTTCACACATAAATATGATAGCAGAGTGTTCATTGAATCACTGCAGACAGGACCCTCACAGATCTGACTGATACTGCACACTTTGCATGAAAACACACAGAGAAGCTGTTTGAAGAACAAGTTAATATTTTTGTTCTGCGAAAAATGACATCAAATTGGATTTTTTAACACAATAAATCAGATACGGCGAAAAACACATCAAAACTGTACTGCTGATTTGTGACGTCAGAGTCTGATTACTATCACGTTATATAATATTGACTATAATATCGACCAGACGTTTGTGTCAGACATCCTATTGTGATGTATGTTGCACGTTCAATTCGGTACGACGACATGATCATGACATCAACACAGGCAGTACGTTCTAGCTGTGTGATGTTGTCGTGGCATTGATGTTGTTGTGGCATTACAATGGAAATGTCGCCTAGAACATTCACTACGATTGCTCGCTATGAATGACCATAAGCAGACTGGCGCCATGAGTCAACAGGTCACAGCTTTTGCCGTTTCCATATTGGAGGGTTTCAAGTCTTTGTTTTCAAACTTTGACCATTCCCAAAAACAGTAGACCACTATTAAATGTCGAATACAATCGCTTACAACATGTACAACAATTTAGCATGAAGTATGGGGGGTGGAGACCACTTGGTAGAACCTTCAAAGTTCTGTGTTCATGCATGCACAGTTGGACTAATGATCAAATTTCCCTCATACAGAGTCAAACTCCCGAAATTTGAATGTTGTACAAGCGATGTCAGATTTCCGATTAATTGAACACCTATTATTCTGTTGACCATGGATAAACAATGCATCATGGGATTAAAATAGCGACCAAAGGTTGTCGGGTTTCCAGTTGAGGGCACTAATTAGTGCCTATGGGTTTAGATTTTATCCCTCTGTATTCTAGACTTTCTGGTCTACAGTGCACAATGTATCTGAGCTTACATCTCTCCAGTCGAGATCAGTCTCTGCAATTTATGCTTGCATAGACGGATCAATAATTACCTACTAGTAGATTATCGTACTAATTTCAACGTTCGGACATATATGTAGCGTGTTCACATGATGGAACGGCTATAAAACCGTGGATGATTCTTTAATTACATCCCTGTGATGATTTGTGTGTACACTGTGGATAGACGCATTGATCCGTTATTATCCAGCTATTGATACTGGCCGTATATAAATTTGTCTGGTGATTTACTCAGCCGATTATGTGTCTGCTCGGTCATTCCACCGGCGGATCAGCCTGATTCTGCTGGCCATGCAGCCTGCTATACATTTTTCAAAAGTGGAAGGCATGGGCACAGGGATTTATAAATCTCTTATCTTAAAAATGTTCCTAGAGACAAGTTTTGTATAGAGTTCAAGTAGGGCCGCTATATATTAGCTTATGCCATGTAGAATTTCACGTGATAATGATCACGATATGGGATGAAGTTTACTCCTTACAATAAATCGAGTAAGCTCCGATTTTTAGCTCGCCGTATACGAAGTAGGCGAGGTATTGGGAGGGGGAAAGTGGCGGTGTTGGTGTTGGTGTCCGGTTAGACTTTTATGTTTAGGCTGGACTTAGAATAATTTTGACTTCTTATTAGGCATGAGATGATCACGATATACATTGTATATACAGTCATACATACCAAATCACATATAGTATATTCCTTTATAGTATTTACTAATAGTCTGGTGACATTATTTTATTTCAGAAGTACAATATCAAAATAACTGGCGGGGGAATCCCGCAGTATCTAACCCCTGTTAGTTTTTAATTTCGTGTCGCCTTAAATGAAGGACGCCATTTCCTTAAATTTTGTTATCAAATTCTCGTTGACCCTGAAGTTTTTGCACAACCATATCTGTGTCCACACATTTAACTTACTATATTAATTAAAAGTGAGTTTGAATCAGTTTGTGAGCTCAGTCTTTATCCGTGCACATTATTATGGAGCATTACAGTATGATTGGACACAGTTGTCATTGCATTCTTTTATTTGCATACAAATGTGAAGGTTTACCACAGTGCAAGTGTCCCATTGCCTGTTGGAAATGATAGATTTAGTCCTACTGTTGCACTGTTATTAGCTTTGTTTGTTCACATATCATCACACAAAGTTACACCAAGAACGTGCTCAAAATTGCACACCTATTGTTCCTAACTATACATGAACATGTATTCATCAGATCTATGCAATGGGATGTGTAGGCTTACTTTTGGAAAAAATGTAATCTTTATTGCTAGTTATATAATATAGTTCCTCCTTCAATCCAACCTCAATATCACTAAATATAGAAATCATATTTCTTAATAAATTTATTATTTTAAATGATGTGCATTGCCAATGATGTGCAACCTCAAATGATGTGCCATCCTGAAGGGCTCGATCTTTTTGCGAAGCTGCATATACATGTATCTCTTATATGTGATACTAACCTATTAGGTAGGAGATGCAGTGAACATTGTATTGTAGGTTTATACTTGGTGTAAGAACGCACAAGACAAAGCCTACAATAGCCTGTCTGAGCTCAACAATGCGTCTAGACGTGACCCTTTTCAGCTGCACAAAAGCCTCAACAAAAGCCTCAACAATGCGTTCTTACACCAACTATCGACCTGTTACATATACACAAACACATCAAATCAACTACAATATATTCCTTTATAGTAATTACTAATAGTTTAATGACATTATTTCATTTCAGAAGTACAATATTAAATATTAACCCCTGGTGGTTTGGAATTTTGTGTTGCCTTTAATGAAGAACACCATTTCCTTCAATTTTGGTATCAAATCCCATTCCTCATCATGATTTAACCTCAAGCTTTTGCACGAACCATATTTGTCCAGGCATTTCACACCCACATCTCAGACCAAATTTCAATTGTACATGTATTCATAATGACATGTATAAGCTTACTTTTGGAAAAAAAGGTAATGTTTATTTCAAGTTTTATAATATAGTTCATGTTTCAATCCAACTTCAACATCACTGACAAAGAAGTCAACTTTTTATTGCAATATGTATTGTCATTGCCAGTGATGTGCAACCTGAAGGGCTCGATCTTTATGTGAAGCTGCATGTTATTGAATACCCAAAAGGCGAGCTGCCGGGTTACACATAACCCTTGTTTGAGTACGCTATGATAGGTCTCAGATTAAATGGCAAGCGGAGTTTTGTTTGGAGTGTTTCGTATTCCTCTTTCAGTATACGGGCTGCTTCAACATTCCTACGGCTATATTGGAGAACGAAGGGAATAAACTCTTTGTTAGCAACTTTACCTGGTTCTATGTTCATACCGAAGGGTTGCCGTGTTTGAAGTGTTTTGATCCAAAAGGATTCACGAAGTGCACGGTAATTGTCAGTTTCTTCCTATGTTGGAAATGTAGGAATTCTTTCTATTGGTATAATTTGAAAATGGTGCTGAAATGAATGTTCACTTACATGTACCATTGGTCAATTCCCTGCCAAACTCCTCCATGTCAGCCGATTATTCATTCACTAAGGGCATGTCAGGGGAGGAAAGATGCAATCTCGACAAAAAAATAAATCAAGCTGTTGCTCATTTGGTTTTATTATAATAAAACCAAACGAGCAACAGCTTGATTTATTTTTTTGCTTGATTTATTTAAAACAAATTGCCAGATTTGACTCAACTTGTCTGAGCACTGTAGCTTCGGTACGGTAATGAAGTTATGATATGTGTAATTATGTTTACCAGATTTCATCTGATAAATAATGTACATACATGCTTTATGAAGGTTAATGGTGTTATATTGATGCTGAATTAGGTAATAGTAGATCTGGCTTGTTCAATGAAGCAAGATTGATGCGTTGGTATGGATGTAGATTGTAATGTGCACTGTGATAGCATTCCACAGAACTGTGACAATTTGCTGCATTCATCCTGGCTTGGATCTCTGGGAATATTGAATTTCTGAGCCAGCTCGACTCTGCCATATTTAATCTTGTCTCATTGTATGTTACATGCATTTGTATGGCACTGTATTGTATAATGCCAAGTCTGTGTCAATATCCTGACCCATCATTTTATATGTATGATAACGTGGGATCTGGATTCAAACAATGAACCTCCGAAACTCTATGGTTGGCTGTATTTTCCTAGTTTTGTTCATGGTCCAATGAAAAACATCAGATTTTTTTTTGAAAATTTGAATTGACCAATGAAATGCTTCAAAACTGGAAGATATCCCATGATGCACTAGCTGCTGTATCTGTAAAACTCCATTAGACCATACATGTACATGATGGTGATAGTGAAAATGCTTGAATATTTCAAAGTGCCATTGAGATCATCTTCTAGCTTTTGGAGTGCATGTATTTTTAAATTCATCACTGTTTATTCTGATTTTTCTGCATGGACTTCCTTGTGATACTGCACAAGTACAATAATAGAAGTACATGTACATGCAGTTGTAGTACAGGTCCATGTACATCTGTCAGTGCTAGCATGACTACATGCAGTTGAAGTACAAGTCCATGTACATGTCAGTGCTAGCATGACTAGTGTAGACCCGCCAAAAACTACAGGGCATTTGGTGGTCAGGTTCGCATAGTAATAGTATATAAAAAAAGTCAAAGGACAACACGGAAAAAACTACAGAAATCGTATCTCTGTCGGTATCATTTCTACAGCAGGTGTATGTATGTATATGTAGTAAGATGTTGGGAGCTGAATACAGACATGTTGTTTCAGATGTTTGCAGGGAATTCTGAGTCTTCTCTTTCTTTCACACTGCTTGCTCATTATACTCATGCCATGTTCTCTTGGGGAATGCTTCATTCCACTTGGTTTATCTGTTTAATTGTGGAGGCACTTTCTCTGGGAAAAAGTGTTCCAAATTTGTTTTTGCCACTGAACAAGCTTGAGATCAGAAAGCATTATTCCATCTCTGGTACAAGTGTCGTATCCTCGAGCCTCAGGGTGCTGCCATTTTCTTGGCACGTTTGAGGTGGTTTGGTGAGTTACTCGCCAAACAATGTCACATGACGTCAAAGTTAAATCCGCTCATATTGTAAACACAAGAATATTTATGAAAAGCTAATTATGATGTGTGCATACATGTACCATTATAATTGAGTGAATAAACACAATCCACCATTGTATTACATTGTTGTGGAAGTCGGTCTGGGCCAATCTACAATATGTTTCAATTCTTATTACAGCCTTGTCAGATCTAAAAACCTCATTTTGTTGAGTGAAGTCTAAAAACCTCATTTTGTTGAGTGAAGTCTAAAAACCTCATTTTGTTGAGTGAAGTCTAACAACCTCATTTTGTTGAGTGAAGTCTAAAAACCTCATTTTGTTGAGTGAAGTCTAACAACCTCATTTTGTTGAGTGAAGTCTAAAAACCTCATTTTGTTGAGTGAAGTCTAACAACCTCATTTTGTTGAGTGAAGTCTACCTCATTTTGTTGAGTGAAGTCTAACAACCTCATTTTGTTGAGTGAAGTCTAAAAACCTCATTTTGTTGAGTGAAGTCTAACAACCTCATTTTGTTGAGTGAAGTCTAAAAACCTCATTTTGTTGAGTGAAGTCTAAAAACCTCATTTTGTTGAGTGAAGTCTAACAACCTCATTTTGTTGAGTGAAGTCTAAAAACCTCATTTTGTTGAGTGAAGTCTAAAAACCTCATTTTGTTGAGTGAAGTCTAAAAACCTCATTTTGTTGAGTGAAGTCCATTGTACATGTGTGAGATAGCTCCTATCAGCATCTGATATTCAGACGTTTTTTTTGGTTGGTTTTTTTTTCCCGAAATAATTACCAAATATTCGTTTCATTTTAGCTCTGTATGACAGTCTTGCTTAGTTGCTGGAAATATAAGACCAGTTTCAATAAGCTTTCGGGGATCACCATTTTTCACCCGCTCAGCTCATTCGCCATGCGCAAATTCGCCTGTCCTTCATGGCCTTTACCAACCCCTGCTCTTTAATTCTCGATTAGGCCTTGCATAAATTAAAGGGATAACATTAAATTACTGGTGCATCAGTGCTTAGGATTTAAGAAGAGTGAGAGTGATCACTCTAGGGGAGTGAATTTTAGCTCTTCTGCTTCTCCAAACTCAACACTGACACATTTCTGTCAAGAGATTTTCTGGAGATAACGCAATGGAACTTCCTATAATGTATTGTGAGCATAAGTGGATGTCTTTCTGTTAAATAGGGTTTTTCCTGTTCCGTCATATGATATGGTCAGTAAACAGAAACTGTGTGCAGATTCTTGACTAACTCTGTGACAGTAGAGTTCCACTTACATGTACTGTTGGCAGGCAAAGCAATGGCAGTGGCTGACTTGTTGGTGTACATTACAGTAAAATACATGTTACTTTATGGTCAATTGTTAGCAGAGCAAACTTAATTGGTTTGAAAATGGCGAACAACTGCGAGATCACTCCAAAGTTCGGTGAAGAGACATGGAATGGTAGTTCACACGTACATGTAGTTCATAAATCACCCCAGTCCCAGAGGAAGCAGGGTGTAAAATTCACTGCATGTCCAATAAGGATGGGGTTGAAAGAATGGAAGATTTACTGTCCAGAAGAAGTGAGGTTGAACAGTGTATGGGATATTTACCATCCAATACATTGTCCTATAATGTGCTGAATTTGTCATTCTATATTACAAGAGGCGATAATAGCTTTGCAGGTCCATTAAATGAGAATTAATGCGAGTCTTAGACAAGACTGCCCTGGAATCTTATTGGTTGGTTTATCGATCATTCACTGCTCGAGAAAAGTCATTCACATTTTTTGTCATGAGAAATGTTAATTTTCTTTCACAAAATTTATTATCATATTAATAATGGTAAAATTTATCATCTAGATTATTTTCTAATGCTGTAAATTTTTGTTTTTTAATTTTTTACCTCATTTGCAAGCTGTACTAACTTTAGGCCCTATTTGCAGCATGGTGAGCAAAAGTTTCACCGAACTGAGTTCAGTTCCCATGAAACACATTCTTCAAGATCATGTGATCTATCATCTGACTGGGATCGTGTGAAAAAGACCCATTTTGAACGGTCATACATACAAATCACATGTATGAATATAAGATGCGTTTTAATGGCTGGTCGAATAAAACGGCTAACCGGTTAGCTTATGTTTTCGGGACACCATGAGGATTTCGCTATCAAACAAGTTCGGTATTTTTCTTCCAGCCTTGCGAGGCAATTGATGCCATTAGCTCAGGGGATAGCTCTTGTGTGGCCCAGGCTTCATGAGTAGGGTTACAAATTCAGTCTCTCGTATTTGTATAATTTGCGAGAGCTGTTGATCACTCCCCTAGATCTTGGTTTGTGTGAGTGATGGCCAAATAGGGTTGATGAATTTTAATAGGGTGATTGAATTATTAGAGGATTTTCCACAGTATTAAAATGACATAGATCCCCAGAAATTAACCAACAAAGTGATTTCTCTCACTATTGTAGAGTGACAATGGTAAATGTCTGTCGTCGTCGCTATATAGCTGAAATATTGCTGAACGCAACATTAAACCTTAATTCTCTCTCTCTCTCCCTGCTTGTCTGTTGTAGTGTGACATTGTCTAAATCAGCTCTATTCTGAGAGAGGAGTTGTCTCTCATCTCATAGATTAGTCCAATATGGAAGACTCCCAGACAGCTGAGAGAGCAAGTAATCCACTCCTGTCCCAAGTTTGAGAAATTATGGCTTCATAAATAAAGAGAGTCACTGCTAGTGAAAGGTTCATCCATTCACACTGTCCTGAGATTCTGTTGGAGAGTGGTTAAATGTCCCTCTAAGATCAGAGAGACATTGATGGGTGTTCTGATGAAATCTGTTCACATTGTCCATTAGACTGTTGGAACCGTTGGAAGAATTAATGGTCATGTTCTTGACTTTTGTCAAGATAATACATGTAAGTGTTGAATTGTCTGATGGGGAATGTTATAAAGGAGGCGCAATACATTAAGAAATGTCTGAGCTGGGCATTGTTTTTGTACGGCCCATGTAACATTGACAAAACTACACATACAGGTTAGCTGGTTTACCAGGGGTCCAAAGTAACACCTGTTCACCTGTCTTGGACAGGTAGTTTATGCATGAGACAGGTGACAAAAATTAATGCATAATTAATTCGACACAAATTAAACCAATCGGGTCCCCATGTACTGGTAGATTTTTTTCTTCATATTTATGCAACATTACAAAATACAAATGCAGCATCTTTATACCCCCCGACACGTAGTGTAGGGGGCGTATACTGGTTTCAGCTTGTCCGTCCGTCCGTACGTCTGTCTGTCCGTCCGTCCGTCCGTACGGACGTCCGTCTGTACGTCCGTCCGTCCGTAACATTTCGTTTCCGGAGCATAACTTGACAACCGCTACTCGGATTCCTCTCAAATTTGGTATGCAGCTACCATACCATGAGAACTTCCTTGGGATTGCGTTTGGCGCATGTGCATCTACAGGTGGCGCCAGCTAGGGTCAAAAGTTTCTCATGTCAGTCCGTAACATTTCGTTTCCGGAGCATAACTTGACAACCGCTACTTGGATTCCTCTCAAATTTGGTATGTAGCTACCTTACCACGAGACCTCGCTTGGGATTGCGTTTGGCGCATGTGCGTCTACAGGTGGCGCCACCTAGGGTCAAAAGTTTCTCTTGTCAGTCCGTAACATTTCGTTTCCGGAGCATAACTTGACAACCGCTACTTGGATTCCTCTCAAATTTGGTATGCAGCTGCCATACCATGAGACCTCGCTTGGGATTGCGTTTGGCGCATGTGCGTCTACAGGTGGCGCCACCTAGGGTCAAAAGTTTCTCATGTCAGTTCGTAACATTTCGTTTCCGGAGCATAACTTGACAACCGCTACTTGGATTCCTCTCAAATTTGGTATGTAGCTACCTTACCATGAGACCTCGCTTGGGATTGCGTTTGGCACATGTGCATCTACAGGTGGCGCCACCTAGGGTCAAAACTTTTTCTTGTCGGTCCGTAACATTTCGTTTCCGGAGCATAACTTGACAACAGCTAATTGGATTCCTCTCAGATTTGGTATGTAGCTACCTTACCATAAGACCTCGCTTGGGATTGCGTTTGGCGCATGTGCGTCTACAGGTGGCGCCACCTATGGGCAGAATTTCCTCAGTTGGTCCGTAGTATTCCATTTCTGGAGCCTAACTTGACAACGGCTGATTAGATTCTTCTCAAATTTTGTATGTAGCTGCCATACCATGAGACCTAGCTCAGGATGTTGCATATGTGTCTACAGGTAGTAAGTTTAATATTTCACTTCCCATTTACTTCCTTTTCCTCTTCAATGTGGTTATCCAGATGACAGTAATTCGCCTATCTGTTGCAACAGCCCATTTCAAGTCCCAAGTCCGGTTCTAGTGGTAACAACAGTTAGGTAAAACACTATATGCCTGCATAACCCCATTCTCAACAATCATTATTAACATCAATTTTCTGAACAATCCATTAAACTCCTCTGAGTATCATCACGACACATGCATAGACAATCCGTTAACCGCACTCCAACCGAGCGAGGTCTCATTGTCAACTAGTTACATACCGTGCCGCCACCCATAACATGTACATGTGTATACTTATATTCCTCTACAAATACTCGTCAATTTCTATCAAATGTGCATCCGGGGGGTATCTTGTAAGCATGCTTACTGATGATTTCCACCGCCACAATCCCATTCAGCTTACTCGTGAAACGTTAACCACCCCCATGTATCTATGCCCTTACGGGGGGTATCTTGTAAGCAGCTGTGCATCCCTCAGACTATGCTCTAGTTATTACCTGTCACCTCAGGTATTTTTTTATAAAACATTTCAACCTCTGTTTACATGACACAAGGTCACTTTCTCTGCATCTTTATTTCATTTCACATTATAGAGAATTATCTGGTTTATGTTAATTTATAATGCTGAACAAATTTTATAAAATTAATTAGTTTATTTTTGCTATTTCTGACTTCGTGTTCTGGAATTTGAAACAGTGTTCAAGATGTTTCATACATTTACCTTCTTTTGCATTGCAATACATGTACATACATGTACAGGTATATATACATGTAGTTGGCAATAAAATGAAAATATGATGAAAAATATATAAGTGAATGCAAATCTGTGTTCATTCATCTATCCAATATTAAATTGCCTTCATGCCATTCTATGTTCATTCATCTCTATTAATAAATTGCCTTCATACTGTTCTGGTAACAGTATCTTTTGACATTTAAGCCTGCAATCTGGGCTTGGATTCTGAGACCATTTTCTAACACTCGTATGTCAAAATTGTCATAATGACCATTAGAGTTAACTCCCCTTATTGTGATTTGGGTGCTTGGAGTTCTCTCCCTTGATTGTGACAAAACAATTTCACTCCTGCACAACATCAGGCTTTGCTTTTCCATGGGAATCCAGGAATCTGATTCCCGTTACCCTGGATTCTGATTCCCGTTACCCTGGATTCTGATTCCCGTTACCCTGGATTCTGATTCCCGTTAGCCCTCTCACCAAATAATTTGTGGGGAAAACTACTGATTCTCCAATGGGAAAGATGGCTGGTATCAAATATATGACATTGGCTTTGAGGAGATGTTGCCATTTGGTAATAAATGAAAACTCACAGTCCTGACTCCTGGAAAATTTGTATGTAGGCTCCTGGATTTGGGAATGTGGGGTAAAGGAGTCCTTGTGGGCTGAAATTGGGGAGTTTTATCCATAATTTTATTTAACATGTACATGAACTGTAATATATGGCCTGAATTCAGCTGCATCATATTGTAACTGTCATTTAGAATTTTCTTTGATGAAAGTCTGTTTAAGTACTCTCATATATTGATGTTGATATCAGACATTTAATATTTGAATGTAGATGCATGTCTCAATCAATATTGTTCATTCATTGTTTAATTTCTTCTTTACTTTGTCTCTTTGCAGTAGCCATGATGGTGGTAGGAAACAAGCGAAGGTAAATAATAATATTTATGTTGTCTGAACGTGAAAAGTTCAGTATGGTGGAGCCTATAGACTAACCATTATTAAGACCATTTATGTTTACATGTACATGAATGCTTTTGTCAAAACAGTTAAAATGTCGGGCATTGGAACCTCATATATTTGTAGTTGAAACTCGCCTGGTTATTTGGTTGTATTTTACTGTGCACAGATAATGAGATTGCAAAATGTTTATAAACCATCACTACTGGCATGCCTTGATCAGAACTTATTTTGTTATATTTTCTTTGTGTCAAAACATGTAACTTCCGTGGGTTTTTATTGTGGGGTTGAGTGGGGGTGGTGTGAAGGAAGGTGAGGTGGGTGTGACTGAAAGAGCCTGGCCTGCATTTAATACATGTTGTGGGATTAATAGTAATTGCCAAATCATGTACATCAACTTAAATTAAATTGTTTTTGTATTTTTCAGACATTTGCGTTTGATCACTGCTTTTGGTCCATGGAGGAAAGTAATCCCAAATTTGCTAGTAAGTGGATATCATTTGTGAATGGATGTCGAATAACTGATTTATGACAACACTGCACATGGTACATTCATGTACTATCCTGAACATATCATCTTAAAGGTGAATTGCCATGGTTAAATAATAATAAGAATATTGGCCTATCTGCAATATACTTTGTTCGATTTCATTTTAAGTATTTTGTCCACTGGAAGCTCTTAAGAATGTTGGAAACTCTCATTGCTTATCTTTTCTTGATTGTGGCATCTCATTTGACCAGCCACACGAAGACTGAATGTTACAGATCAATAGTCTGGCCAGGTGGTCTGATGTGATGTCACAAAGTAACATCAAACAAGGACAGATAAGCAATACAGATTTCCATATCTGAATTCGGTGGAGCTTGAGATACTCTGAAGCAATTTTCAAAAACTACTTAAAGACAAAATAGTTCAAATAAAACCAACCAAAATACATGCAAACAGGCTGACTTAGCCATCATTATGTACATTTAATCCATACAAGAATATAAAGAGGGAAATATAAAACTTTTGCTTTTCACTTTTAAAGAGAAATCATTAAAAATACCCCCATATTACCAAATACACAATACTACCTATGTTGAAATAACTCATTGATGTCGGTTTTGTGACACAGGTAGGCAGTAAAACTAAAACATTTTAGTTTCTCCATATATCCATATAGTATTTCATAGAAATCTGACAGGAAATCTTGAATTTTGCTCGAAATGTTGAATCTTCGGCTGAACGGCTGAGCCGGAGTCGAGTCGGCGAAAAAGACTGCACAGTTTTCGAACAGAAAACATCTGAATATGGTCAATTAAACGACGTATTTTAAGAATGTTTACTGTCTGCTAACAGTATTTTGATTCATGTAACCTAGAATTGTATACACCAAATAAGGATAAGCGCAAATATCATGAGTAAACTCCCGCATCATCACGTTGTATTTGTACCGAGGTGCATTCATCGAAATTGAGTCCACTCAAGGCAGCTTTTGTGAACTGTTCAATTCTATCAGTCACCACTCACAGTCAGGGTACACAATACGGTACCTTGTCCAGATATTCTAGGCAGGGTGTTAGCCAGAATTCAGAAAGTGCCCATCCAACCGCTCCTGTCGCTGTCATCCGCCATTAGCAAGGCGCGTTGCCAGTGGTGATTGATAGCGTCTCGCGTTCTCCCGCGTGAGTTCATTCGCGAATCGGGCGCCCTCGGGTATGAGCGATGGAGCGGTATTAAACACCATCAACATGGAGCACGAGTTGGGGAAAATTCTACGCACGTTAGCCATGCTGCCCAACCAGCGGAGACGCAGGCCTTCAATTTTGTCCTATATGTCCTATAAGTCCTATATTTTTTTAGTTGTCCTATATTTTCCTATATTTCTGAAAAATGTCCTATATTTCCTATATTTTTGCCCTGAGTCTTTCAAATTATTAAATTACTTCAGGGGTAAATTCTAGCCCAAACTTTATAATATACTCAATTTTTCGAAAAGAGATAAACTCAATTTTTTTGGCGCCGCTGGCGCGCAATTCATCTCTATAAATTCAATATTTCAGACTTTTTCATAGGTTAAAGACAGGAAACTCAATAATTCAGACTTTTTCATAGTAAAAGATATGAAACTCGATATTTCAAACATTATATTCCAAGTTTTTCATCGATACTGTAATTATGATGCACACTAAAGTACATGTAACTAAAGAATAGATACTAAAGCTGCTGTATTGTATGTACTTTATTTCTTCATTCTTTGGAACCACCAGTGTGGTTTTATTATGCAACTCCTAAGAGTGTTGGACAGAGGAACTTACAACAAAAGGACATGTATGCTAAGCCCCCCCCCCTTCCTTTATTTCTTTACTTCCCTCACTTCCCAAAAAAATTCACACACAGTCCAAAAAAAAATTGTGGAAGGGTGGGGAATCTTGTTCAAATTCTTTGTTATGAATATCAAGACATGAAAGAAACAAAGAAGTATGGTACAAGCCTTTCTCTGATAACCCACCATATTCAGACCTATCAAGTCTCACGCATTCGGCGTGAGACTCGCGCATTGGGTTTCAATCTCATGCTCTCACGCAGCCACCTATCAATCTCACGCATTCGCCACTTCAATAAAAAAATCTGTAAAACACGAGTCTTTTGTTCAAAATTGTCAGTGTCCGACGCACACGGCGCACAGGAATGTGACATTGTCCAATGGGAATCACCGTCGTCGTCATTCTTGCGTTCAAGATAATGGCCCAGTACTATATTGTGTGACACTTGTAGATCAATTTGATGCTTCTTTTGGGGTTCTAATACTTTACTATTATGCCTGATTGACAGCCTGATGGACTAAATATGATACGTTCCCGCTCTAAACCTGTTTCATCGGCTTCTTGTCATATCGGGCACCCGCAGGCCCTATAATACGCACAACGCAGTATCGGGAACCAGGCTGTCAAAATGTTTGACACGCGATCAGGACTTGCATGACGCTTCCAATATTTTAATGATGGAGATGAAATAATACCAGGTGGGTGGTTAATTTTTTTGATCACATATACATCATGTAACATCATGTATAAGGCCTATGCAATATAATTGGTGACAAATATCATATAGGCCTTCCAAATATAAAGCAATATTCTTACTTCCATCAGCAAAACAATCAGAAAAACAAACAAAACAATAAAAAAAAAATGAGTAAAAAACTAACTGGTGATTTATGATTTTATTCCTCTAAAATTGCCCAAAACGCGTTTCCAGCCATCTAGAACCCCAGAGCTTCCGGGGCCTAGGCGGCCCCTGGACCCTCGCCTTAAGTGTTGGGATAGTCGCTAAATCTCACTCTTTGGGAAGTTTTAAAGTTGAGAGGTCTGCATATTCATCATGAAAGACTTCATACAGCCAGCATCGTCTGAGGATGCCATGGTGGGAAATCAGAGCAAGGCTAGTACCATACTTCTTTGTTTCTTTCAGGTAGGTAATCTGCTATTGTGCAACTAATGCCAAGTTGAAGATTGTCCTATATTTGTCCTATATTTTCAGTAAAATGTCCTATATCTGTCCTGTATTTTTAAGAAAAAAATCCTATATTTTGTCCTATATTTCCACCGGAGACCAGTTGAAGGCCTGGAGACGTGAAACAAGCCAACGATGTTAATAATGAAACGAAGAATTAGCTTACGCTGATTAAAGGGGCTATTTGAGTATATTGGCCGTCTATTTTATTGAATTAATCTGATTATTCCGCCCGTCCCGAATTCTCGCCTGCTCGTCATTTTCGGTCGCCCATCCAAATTGACGAGCGGACGGGTCGCTATTCTTTATTTCCAGTTCTATCGCTGGCACAACACTCGGGCACTGAGCAGCCATGTTAGTTACATTGCAAACTGCGGTCATCTGGGTCAGTCAGTGCAGTTTGATATGTATTTTTATCTCAACTACATGTGACCGCTGTGGACCAATGGCTTGCCTAGAATCTTCTGGGAGTAGAAATATGTTATATAGTTTTTCCACAGTTCTTCCACGGATCAGAATTAACTTTGTTGTTCACAATATGATATTTTACTCATATTGTTTTGTTGTGTTTCAGGTCAGGAGCATGTGTTCGAGGACCTGGGGAGGGATATCTTAGAGCGAGCGTTTGAAGGATACAATGGATGTATATTTGCTTATGGTCAAACAGGTGAACACTCAATTATACTTACCTGATCTTATACATCAAGGTGTAAACGTATGGTCAAATAGTTGATGCCTCATCCTGGTATCACAACTCCATAATCCATAATTAAAAATGATAGCATGTACATGAAGTATATGCATTTTCACAAAAGCAAAGTCATGGAACACAACGTATTAGTTAACAGTTAGTTAGGCCTCACAGATACTTTTCGGTATTAGGAAATATTACCCCATTTTTGAACACTTTGCTTTACATGTATCAGGGTTGCTCTGAAGGAGTCGGGGAAAGGCACATGTACATTTTACCCCCCAGTGACCACCCATAGAAACTTGATTTATTTGTTCTCATTTTGCCATGTTCTAGATATGAAATCAAGCCGCTACACCAAGAAATGAATACAAATTGCTTTTCTTCCCATCCAAGTCCTGGAAGAGTCTAATCATGCCCAATCCTGACCATGTGCACATCATTTGACAGTTCAAGGGGAATAACTCTAGTTGGAAACTTGACTTTCTCAATCTGGTCCATCTTTGAAGAAATAGATCTTCTTTTATATCTACATGTATAACCAAATTACTGAAATCTTTGACACAAATTTTGTTGACATGACCTTTGTATAATCAAGTATTGTTACTATGCCCAGGGAAGACCCAAGTATGATTAGTTGAGAAAATGAGATATGTAGAAAATGTATAAATTTTAAAGTATTTGGCTGATAACAGATTACTTTGTATTTTCAGGTTCTGGAAAATCGTACACAATGATGGGCTCAAGGGAACAAAAGGGGATCATACCCAGACTCTGTGATGCCTTGTTTGAGGGTATCGATAAAACTGAAAAGTCTGACTTGGGCTACAAAGTGGAAGTATCATATATGGAGATTTATAATGAGAAAGTGCACAATCTTCTAGATCCGAAGGGGTGAGTGATTTTCTCTAATGTTAAACATACTTTGCTCTACCTTGTAAT
Organism: Hanleya hanleyi; assembly: GCA_036873755.1. Classification (NCBI taxonomy): domain Eukaryota; kingdom Metazoa; phylum Mollusca; class Polyplacophora; order Lepidopleurida; family Hanleyidae; genus Hanleya; species Hanleya hanleyi. Next base: position 110,007 of record JAVTVY010050543.1, read on the forward strand.
TGCCTTGAGTACAAAATCTGTGTCGAAATAGCTATTACGGTAAGTTATCTAATAATTCAGTTACTAATTCCCCCCCCCCCCCACCCGAGTATGCTACCACCGATCCTCCCTATATCTCCTAAACTTAACCTCACCACACTCCTTCATATATTCCAGGGCCCTTACATCATGCTACACTCACGGACTCATTGGATCCACTCCCCACCCTAGGAGTATTGAGCCCACCATCCTAAGCTTGGGCCTTGCCTCACCCCCTAGGGGTCGAAATAATAATAATTTCTAGCTTTCCATTCGGGAGAGTGATAAGTTAAAACTTACCTGTCCATGTCAGTTTCAACTTGTCCCCTTTAACATGATATGTGTTGGCTGACGAAAAGCGCGGTTGCCCATGGACAGGTGAATGGTCAAGAAATATTTGTTCAAGCTGATTTTAGGTTGTCCCGGAAGGCGGAAATGTATTATTTCAACCCCTATCCCCAACCCTCGTATGCATCATGCTGCACACATACTTACTTACTCACTCATTGATTTTCACCTGGGGTGTCATTGTGCACACTCTCGGTCATGGTAAGAATAGGCCTCAGCCCCTCAGAAAGCTTGGCGTAAGAGGTGACTAACTGGGGCACCCATGGGGTTCCCAGGTGTGAAAAGGAATATGACCCCACCAGTGTGGTTTCCGGGTGTGAAAAGGAATAGGAACCAAACATCGTGATATGACTGAAATAGTGTTGAAAGTGATGTTAAATCGTATTCATTCACTCACTCATTGATTTTCACAGCTTTCTGTGTTGTGAACATGGTATCTTTGGAACAATTCAACCAATCAAGTTCAAACTGCCATTCATTATCAGATATCGCGTTCACAACAGAATGTTTCCGCATCATGTCACCCACTTCCAACTTCTCCATATCAACAAATTTATATCCTTGACATTTTTATTATATTTTCTTCACAACCAAACACAACTCCCATCAATATTTGCAATACAAAATATGTTTTATGGTGACATTACTGGGTGTTGACATATATTTCGTGTAGATACTCCTTGATGGGAGACCTGCTAGCTACTCAGCTTGTTTGGTATACATTACCTTCTTGCTTTATTGCTTCTTCTGTCACAGGCTCAGTTGTGCAGTTCATACTGTAACATGGTAGATTGTGTGCATGGTGGGGCATATGTGTACATGTGGACACTCACATGCTGCTCCTTACATGCTCTTCTCCAGTCCATTTATCTTGTGAAGCAATACAGGACTATCATTTTAAATGTATATTTCATGTCTTTTACATCTTGTCAAACCTATCCACATTTTTCTACAATATGGTCATTCCCCTAATAATTCAATCGCAGGAAATTAAATTTCCCACCGAGAAGAAAATTAAAAAAAATAAATCTGGTGCTAATCAAATAGTTTGCCACAGGAAGTTGGTAAGATTGTCCAAATCATGCAAATAATACATTATTTCTTCTTATTTCAATGATATTAGGGAGTGATCAAAGTTATTAGAAGAACTTATTGAAGTTTTTCCACAATATTTAGGATGATTGAATTATTAGAGGACTGACCCCATGTATACATGTACCCCTTGTGTTTCTTTGACAGGAGTAAACAGAACCTACGTGTTCGAGAGCATAATATACTGGGACCTTATGTGGATGGCTTATCTACGCTTTTGGTCACTTCATTTGAAGTAAGTACCAGTGTATTATATTTTATTAACTCTCCTTTGATAATGCGGGGATCACAGAGTAAATTCTGATATCAGTTCTAAACACGGTGGCATGCAGACTGAGGGAGTTTATGATTGGTCGAGAGAGCCTGGATTGACAGGTGTGTTCTTCTCTTTGGTACACTTCCAGTTCGGTGAGTGACTAATGATCATTCAGGTATGCCATGTTCAAACTACTTGATGTGTGGGTGTTGTATTTAATCAAGGATTATCCTCTACTTTCCCAGTTTATCTCTAATTTTGACCTCAATTCTCCCAAGTATTATTTGCTCATCATTATTATCATTAAACTAATATCTTCATTAATTGTCACAAAGAATTTCACTTGATAATTGAGATGGACCGACATGTTTATTTCATAGCTAGGAATTTCGTCTTCTGTTCCAGCTGACTCACAGACAATTTCAGCTTGAGTTTAGACCACCTCAAAGATCTATTTCGTGTTAACTTTGTACACGTCTATTGTCAATCATGCGACATGTAGATTTGTTGGATTTCAGGATTCACACTATGCAGTGAGAATTATGTGCATCTCTAAAACACTGCAAAGTTATAAATTTTTATATATTTGGGATTTTTTTAATATGACAAATTGTTCGGACATTGTTTCCAGAGAATAATTACATTACTGTAAAATTTTGGGGCAACTCCTGGAGAGAAAAAAGTGTCTCTGTCCGTCCTGGTGGGGGGTTTTTTGCCGAACAAGCAGGCAAAACTGGCTCCCCACAAATTTTGGTTCCTATAGTCCTGGTAATTCTGGAAAGTCATGGAAATTGAAAAATGGCTGGATTCATGGAATTTGAAAGTGCCTGGAAATTCATGGAATTTGAAAAGTGCCTGGAAAGTCATGGAATTTAAAATTGCCTGGAAAGTCATGGAATTTGAAAGTGCCTGAAAAGTCATGGAACTTTAAAGTGTCTGGAATTTCATGGGATTTGAAAAGTGTCTGTAAAGTCATGGAATTTGAAACTGCTTGGAAAGTCATGGAATTTGAAAGTGCCTGGAAAGTCATGGAATATGAAGAGTGCCTAGAAAGTCATAAAATTTGAAAGTGACTGGAAAGTCATGGAATTTGAATGTGCCTGGAAAGTAATGAAATTTTATTTCTGGTCATGGAATTTTGTTGAAGGCCAAGGACAATTTTCAATTGAATTTCATCATTGTTCCATTTCTAATAATAATACCACATTATTTAGTAAATTCTGGTTGCATTCTTAGATGATCAAGTCTTCTATTTCTGTATTTGTAAGCTTTTTTATATTTTCTTCTTCACATCTTGTTAAATCCCTTCCTCTGCTACAGGTGTAAGATGTAGCTTGCATAAGAAAGTAGTCATGTATAGGGAGTTTCTGTGACAATGGTTTAATGTCCATCAATAGGTCATGGAAAGTCATGGAAGTTGTCCATAATGTCATGAAATATGGAATTTGTCTATGGTTATGGAAAGTCACAGAATGTGTCCAAAAGGCCATGAAAAGTCATTGTATATGTAATAGAAAGGCACAGAACTCTTTCTTAAGGTCCTGGAAAAGTCATGGAATTTGTCAATAAGCTCACGAAAAAGTCATGGAATTTGTCCATAAGGTAATAAAAAAATCATGGAATTTGTCTATAAGGTCATGAGAAGACCTTGTATATGTAATGGAAATTCACAGAACTTTTTCTTAAGGTCCTGGAAAAGTCATGGAATTTGTCAATACGGTCACGGAAAAGTCATGGAATTTGTCCACAAGGTATTAAATAAATAAATCATGGAATCTGTTCATAAGTTCATGAGAAAGCCTTGTATTTGTCCCGTAAGGTCATAAAAAGTCATTGAATTTGTTCATAAGAAATATTTTGTTTTGTTTCCCCCAGTAGGTGGACAGCAAACTACTGTTTTTAGTCCAGCCAAAGGCAACATTACAATGCTGTTAAGATGACTAAATAACATTTAGTTGATTTTTATCAAAATTCATAAAATACATTCATTTCATTGGTGGTTGGGGGAGGTGGGGGTCTATAAAACAGTATCATTGTTATCGGTTCATAACCTTCATTGATCTAAAAGTTACCCGTCACTTGAGACCAGTAACATATTTCAACATTTCAACTCCGGAGCTGTAAATTTCAGTTCTTTTGGGTGAAAGAGCAGAGCTCCCAAGGGTGCTTGAAAACCGGGAAAGTCCTCCAATTTTATATTACTTATTTCGAGCCCTTAAAAGTACTTGAAATTCCAGATTTTTGTTTTTCGGTCCTGGAAAGTAAAAAAATTCCGTATTATGTTATTGGTTAGGTTATTGTATGCCGTTTGCGAGCTTTCAAGTGTTGAGATTGCAAGAAGTATCTGTGTGTAATGCTTGAAAGCCTTAGAATAAAAGTTAATTAGGTCCTTGAAAGTCCTGGAAAAATATTTTTGAAGAAGGGTGGGAACCTTGGAATTGGAATGAAGCATTCTTCTGGTGCATGGAAGATTGTTTGTGTGGGAGACCACTCATAGAACTTGTTGTCCTATTAAATATATATACACGATACTCTCAAACTATGACTATTTCTAGTACATACTATTGTCTGCCCCTGTCATAGAACATGTCCAAAACACTTGATGCTGTTATGTAGGGCCTGAATTCCACTGACCCTGCATAATGTGTCTATTGGTAGACAGTTGTTGGCCCACACAATATATAAGTACTGTGTTATATCCAGATTAATTGAGTTTTCTCTCTGTCTGAGGGTTCCTGTAAAATGTCTCTAGTCTTTTGTCTACAAAGTTCGAGTGGTTGGGATATTCACTGATTAATTTTGTTTTTCGGTGTGGGAAGTTTGAGTAAAACATCTCCACCTTTTATCTGAATGTTGAAGTAGTCAATTTGGTTGAGATTTATGTATGGTGCAACCGAATTGTGACATTAGAAAGTGCAAACATTGCAAACAGCCAATCCAACTGTTGAATAACTGTTGATAAACCTGTGTAATATGTTTAAGTAACTGTATGTGTAACCGACAGCTCCAAATGACATTTGACAATATTTCGTTTACAACACTTTTACGTGTACAAATAAAGCAAAGACTGAGAGGGGTGGAGCATGTTGATTCTGAAAGTCTTCTATGTTACAGTAAATGCTCCAATAATTTAGCCACTCTGATAAAATTAATCACTGAATTCAATCACCCTATTAAAATTTAATCACTATAGCGATTCAATCACCCTATTAAAATGTAATCCCCCGCAATTCAATCCCGCTATTAAAATTTAATCACTATAAAGATTTGATAGCCCTATTAAAATTTAATCACCCACAATTCAATCGCTCTATTGAAATTTAATCACTCGTGATTCAATAACCCTATTAAAATTTAATCACTCACAATTCAATCGCCCTATTAAAATTTAATCACCCTCAATTCAATCGCCCTATTGAAATTTTATCACCCTTGATTCAGTCTCAACAAATTTTCATTTGCCCTATTCAAATTTAATTACTCAAGATTCAATCGCCCTATCGGAATTTTATCACTAACAATTCAATCACCCTATTAAAATTTAATCTCTCACAATTCGATTGCCCTATTAAGATTTAATCACCCTCAATTCAATCGCCCTATTGAAATTTAATCACCCTTGATTCAATCGCCTTATCAAAAAGAATTTCATTTGCGCCATTCACATTTAATCACCCACAATTCATTCACCATATTAAAATTTAATCACCCACAATTCAATCACCCTATTAAAATTTAGTCACCCACAATTCAATCACCATATTAATATTTAATCCCCCACAATCCTGTCACCTTTTCAAAATTTAATCCTCCACAATTCAATTGCCTTATTAAAATTTTATCACCCACAATTCAATCGCCCTATTAAAATTTAATCACCCACAATTCAATCACCATATTAAAATTTAACCACCCACAATTCAATTGCCCTATTAAAATTGAATCACTCAATTCAATCTCCCTATTAAAATTTAATCACCCTTGATTCAATCGCCTTATTAAAATTCAAGCACCCATGATTCAATTGCCTTGTTAAAATTTAATCACCCATGTTTTGATTGCCCTAGCGTATTAAAATTTAATCACCTGCATTTTGTGGATAATTTTCAATGAGCCATTCTAATAAATTGGATCACCCTCTAAAATTAATAATCTAAAATTAATAATCGAAAATTAATAATCTAAAATTAATAATCTAAAATTAATAATCTGAAATTAATAAAATCTGCATTGACTAACATCACAGGATCTACCAAGTAGGGTTTGATATATGATTTAAGTGTGTACTTGACCTAAGACATGTTTTTGCCAATTTCGAGGTTTATAGGTCACCGAAGTAGGTCTGCCCCAGGGGTGGGGAAATCCTCCCGAGGGTAGTGCATAGGTTGAATAAGTGTAGCATCATGTAAGTTCCCAGAATATCAGGGCTTTAGATTACACGTTAGTTACGACGGTAAACGTCGTGCCCAAATTATGTACGCCCAAATTAGCCCGCCCAAATTAAGAAGATCTTTACTATTCTTTTCAAGTAATGTAAAAGATTCATTGCAAAAAATAAAAGTGTTTCGAAGTGAATAATTGACCAGACAGAAAAAGCCAACGCAAAGATTGCCGACCGAAGATCATACGAGATTTCCATCACTCGGAAACCTTCAGTGGCTCATATCATTATACTGATTCCCGGGGTCCAAGTCTGTGTAACGTTATAACCATGTGGTACAGCCTACATTATAACTACATGCAGCATCAGGTCCGGAAAATGTATTCAACACGTGGTCTGGTATTGCAAAGTTACGACATAGCTTTAATTTTAAAATATGAAGTTGGTTCTGTGAATCATGTTTGACTCGGCCGCATTCAATTAGCGTGGTGAACGAGGTTTACCTAGATAAATTTGCTGTGCGAAAGAGAAAACTCCGTTTCAGCGAGCCGACAGACATGCCGCGCTTTGACGGTTTCCGATTTTAACATATGTCAGATTGTCGGCGTAGTTTGACAGTGCCAAATTGTGTAAAGCTAAGTTTCTCAACACGATATTCGTCTAAAAACATTACCATGAGTGGACGTCGTGGTCGTCCTAGGACAACGGGTAAATCCCACAATAAAGCAGGTGGGACATATTTCACAAAACAAGACGACAAAGTCAGATCAGATGAGCAAGGCGCAGCTACCAGTGGCCTCTGTATTAGGAAATTTTTCTCAGCCTCGCCCTACGACGTACCATCCACGAGTGAAAGCCAAATTCCCGCGAAAATGGCCAGATCGTCCGAGCCAGAAAAGGATGTAATTCTGGAAACCGAAACAGGTATTTTGGCACAATCTCCAATAGAAACGGGCTAAAGGGTTGAATTAGAACAATCTGACCGGGAAGAGGGTGTTTTGACCGATGTTCTGGGTGAAAGGGAGAGTGATACTCCGCGGGCAGAGCTCTGCTACATTGCCCCCTGAAAATGTACCGGAGAAGTCTGAAATGAAATCCGCGGGTGAGACAGACCAGAGACTGCGAAACATCGACAGTCTATTGCATCAATTTTCGGACTTCGTATACGCAAATGTTGGTTTTATTTGTAAAACATGTAATGTCTACGCCTAGGCCGGTGATTCTAAAAACCCCATGGCTCGAGTATTCCTCAGTGGGAGGTCTGGTCTTGGGGATCACCCAACATGTGGATTACAGCAACATCTACGTACAGATGTACATTCCCGTTCTCAAATAAATGAGAGAAATGCAAAGCGCACTCTAGCACGTGGGGGCCTTGCTGGTTTGTTTGAGTCTGATCATTCTACAACGATAACTAAGAATCGTGAATATTTTTCCCACTTACTGTTGACACTTGATTATCTCGTCAATCACCAGATAGCGAAATCACAGTTGGGGGATTTCATTCTTTTTGTTATATATATATATAGACAACAATATTGCCATATTTTTATTAATGTTTTGCAATCAATCTTATAAATAGTAGTAAATCAAAACCCTCTGTAGAACCTCTGAAATTGCTTAAAATCAATCTCCGGGCATCTTAGGTCTCAGGCGGCCGGGGGCCTAGGCAGCCCCCGGACCCACCGCCTAAAAATTTCTCGCCTCGCTTCACTCGGCAGATACAGGGGATGCCCAAATTAAGGTAATCTAAAGCCCTGAATATATTCTTAGATGGTCTGAATCTCAAACGGACCAGGCTTCCTGATATCCGGAACCGTTCAAAAGTCACAATGAAACATATAACCGAGGGTTCCCGATGGGCATAGATAAGTCATGACAGTGCACACACTGAGCCATCAATACATGTAAATAATAAAAAATAATTATAAATCAAATTTTCATCAAAAGTAGATCAGCTCAAAACTTACTGGTAACAGTCTTCTAATGCATGTTCATGCCAAATATCAAGGTTCTAATGTCTCCTTATTTTGCTGACGAAAGGATTCGGATGGACTGACTCGCTCACTCACTACCGGACAATTTGCAAATGGTAGCCTACTTCGTAGGAAAGTAGTACCCAAATGTCGTGATATGACTGAAAAATTGCTGAAAGTTATGTTAAATCCTATATCAGCCATGTTTTGATCAGTGTTACATCGGGGGGGAGGGGGGGGGGAACTGGCCAAAATAAATGACACCATGTCAGCTCACTTGTCCAGTTTGACAGTGCTCAATAGGTCTAAACCAGTGGGAAATGATCTGATTTGGCTGATACTGGAATCCCCTTTTGGTATCCAGTTTGCTTGTATAAACTACATTCAATGTAATACCATTGAATTGCAATTGGATTTGTGGAATGTATGAATATATTGTTTTTGTGCAAATATTCCAGGATATCGACAACTTGATGAGTGAGGGAAACAAATCACGGACTGTAGCTGCAACCAACATGAACAGTGAAAGTAGTAGATCTCATGCCGTCTTTAACATTATCGTCACACAGACATTGACCGATCTCGAATCCATGGTGAGTACTATATTGTCTTGTCATCGAATGAACCAATCAGAAATGAATAGACCCAGCCAGTCAAATAGTTTCTTTTTGCAGGTATCATCAAAAATGAATAAATCCAACCAATAATATCTAGCTTCATTTCGCAAGGATCATCACATGGACCAGTCAGAAAGTGATTGATCCAGCCAATCAAATAGCTTCATTTTGCAGGTATCATCTCACTAACTAATCAGAAATGTATTGATCCAGCCAATGGCATAGCTTCATTTTACAGGTATCATCACATCAACCTATCAAAATTATACATCTGTTCAAGTAACTCAGCTTCATTTTTCAGGTATTGAGAAGATCAAATCTATCTGAAAGAAACTTGGAACCTTGTTTATAATATTTACAGTCTGCATACCTATTCTTCTAGGCCCTAATTCCAAGTGGTTCATCATCTTTGTGAAGTGTCTTGTTTAGGTTTAACTTAGTACACATACAATGTTTACTTGTTCCTTCTCCATAGCTGAAGGACTGACTAGTCAGACTTCTATAACTGGGAGGTATATGGCCTTTAATATAAAGTCTTCAGCTGGGAAGCTCCAAGTCAATTTTGGAGTAGATCCTCTCCAGAAAGTCTGTCATTGGAAATAAACTGTCCTTTATCTTTGATGACTACAATAGCCCTGTCACGGAGAGTCTATCAGCATATTAACAGTAGCCAGGATGTGATAAGAGTTATGTGATTTTATATTGATGACCCAACATATCCTCTTCACACAGGGGAGTTTATGTGCAGGTTATTAATTCATTGGCCTAAGCTCAACTCTTCAGGGGGTAAATTGAGTTTTGAAGCAAGAGATTTCTGTACCATCTCTGAAGGACCTCTTCAAAATCACCAGGATTTTTGTTGTGGGGAATTCCGGGATTACCATGGCTTGGGAATATTGAGTGATATGATAAACACAATAAGATATGAACATGACTCAATCTTCATCTATCTCTATCATTTCCTGTCTACTTCATTTTGTTTTTCATTTTATTAAAATTGAGTGGACTTAACCCTTTCGTACTTATACCGGCCAAAACCGGCCGGCACCGTATATACCCATAACGGCTGAAACCGGCCGCAATTGACCACCATATAAAACAATCGCCGGACAGTAAAATGTTCATCAAGTGACAGCTCGTCGATAGTTCGCATCGTTGAACAAGGAATTAATCACCAAAACTTGTTCAAATTTTATTGTAAATCATGCAATAAACGTATAAGAAGTTTATTTTACTGAAGATGTACCTTCATTGTGATGAAAATTGAGAAAATCAGCGAAGAATTTGCCGTTTTTGGACCATTTTCAACGCCATCGAAATCTCATTTCCCGCGGTAGAATGTGGGAGATCTTGGCCTCATTTCAAAGGTCAGTTCTCCCACTTTCGACCTATGATGAGTGATTTAACAAATAACCAAGCAATAACGCAAATAACGAACGATTTGATTGGATAGAAATGATGTCAGCTCTTCTTCATCGAGGTGAAAATGAAGCAAATTGAGCTGGGGAAGCTGATTGGTTGAAAATGAGGTCACGGCGTGAGACAATGGCAGCGATTGGCCGGCTGTCTGTTATCCGCGTTGCTGGGTGAATTCGACTGCAGAAAAATGGCGTCGTACACAACTTCAGCGAGCCGACTGTTGTGTTTACCATGGAAATAAAGGTTTTCCTGGATTTATATGTCAGATAAATACCCACAGGGATGATGCACTGGTATTTTAGCACGATCGTCCGGTTGAAATGGGCGAATTCTGATGAGATTTTTCATGGAAACTTTTCATTTGGCTGGGACATACACGCACGGTAATGTTGCCAAAATCAAAGTTTTTTTTTGTTTGTTTTTTCTTTTCTTGTCTGGTCTGCTTTTATTTTAGACACAAACGGAGAGATATTTTAAGGACAGGATAATTAAAGTATGGGTCTTATGAAAATATATATATTTAGCAGGGTTACAATAAAGCTACATGCAAATATATTGCTTCAAAAAAAGACGGTCCGTAACAAAATCCTCCCGCATGCATTTATCCGAACATACAAGGCTGACAAACTAGACTATCAGCAAGTAGCAAAGAGTTAAATAGCCTGTCTCTAAAGAGAATAGGCCTGAAACCTGATGACGTTTTATCCCACTTCCATCCCATGATGCAGTGTATATCCATGACAATTAAATGACAGGTGCGTATCAGAATACAATTCAATTACCCTGTCAACTCCCTCATGTAACATGACATCAATTTAATTACCAATGCGAGGTCCCTTGTCTGGTACAGCCGGAAGAGCAAGCTTTAATTTGGCATGTCGGGTTACATATAGGCGTTCGCCCCTTGCAGCCCCGTGGGGCTTCTGGGGATTGACCTGGTATGTCGTTGTGCACACCGCAGGTCATGGTAAGAATAGGCCTCAGCTCCTCAGACAGCTTGTCCTAAGAGGCGACTAACTGAGGCACCCGTGGGGTTCCCGGGTGTAAAAAGGAATAGGACCTCACCCGTGTGGTTCCTGGGTGTGAAAAGGAATAGGACCCAACGTCGTGATATGACTGAAATATAGTTGAAAGCGACATTAAATCATATTCACTCAATCACTCGCCCCTTGCATCCCATGTGCTGGGCGTTGACCACTAATTTAGTGTCATGTTACATAAGCGATGTTAGATTTCAGGATAACTGAGCACCACTCATGTAGATGAATGCATGCACAAATCATCACATAACTGGAAGTGGGATAAAACGTCAGGTTTAGGTCTACAGAGAACAACTTTCAAACTGGAATTGAATAATTTTTCTCTTTAGCTCGCTATGATGAACAGATGCTAAACCATTGACTGCGATGGTACAGAATACGATCTATGAACATGAAAATTTTTCCTTTGTATGGTAAATCCTCTAAATTATTCAATCAGATTAAGTGAAATTATCCACCATAAATGAGGCTTCGTCTTCTACATAGTGAGACAGAAAATAACAAGATACCACATTCCATACCGCAAATATCCATGCATGGGTTCCCCATTGGGCCTATACTATAGCCGTATATAGATCTGCCCTCCGGTTGGTATATTAGGGTATTTTCAACCTGACCTAGTATGGTCTGACTCGTGGTGCAGTGGATAACGTGCCTGATTCTGAAGCACGCAGTATGGGTTCGACTCCAGCTAGGGCTAGGGCCAGGGGGATTCCCCTCCTCTCACTGTATGGCTATGCATGGGGATTATAACCAAGAAGCTATACCCGGGACCTCGAAGGTCAATTGCCCTCCGGACAGTCCAGAACATTCCCGGAGATGACCGGACATTGCTGAGGATTCCCAGACATTAGAACGGGAAGTTGAGAGAATGGTCCACAATCATGCAGATAACCCACTATTTCTTCATTATTTTAATGATTTAGGCGGGTGATCAAATTTATTAGATCTACATGTAATTTAATTTTGTCCACAAAATTGGGGGTGATCAAATGTTTTTTTATGGAGGGTGATTGAATTATTAGGAAATTTTTACCATACATATCAGAATTATAGATGTAATCTACTGCGGATGAAATAAAAATTTAATATATTATATTTCACAATTTTTTTTTATTGCACATTATGTAAAATTTTCAAATATATTAAACAATGCATCTTAAGCCCAGCACACACAGTCTTTTTTTTTTTTTACACTATTCTGATGCCAGTGATTTTGGATTGAAATGTTTTGTTTTCTGCATACTGGCATCTTTGTTTGCTGTTCCTTCTCCACTCCTCACTGACATGACTGACCAGAAATGCCACATGATGTCATCATTCCAGTTTGATTGATCACATGATCTCTATTCTGATACACTGCACTGTGATGGCCTAATGGTTAGAGTGTCGGCCTCGTAAGCAGTAGGTACTGGGTTCAATCACAGAGGATAGAACAAGGACTGGTTCACTCGGTGTCAGCATAATGTGACTGAGCGGGGTGGGGTGTCATGTCTGCCAACAGCATGATATTGCAGTAGGACAGCACTGTAAAATGGCAGCATTAGATCTAACTCAACAATATATCCAACAAAGCGACAACAATGTAACCATGGACATATATATCCACATCAGATGATATTAAAACAACAAATCGTCGTTTATCTAATTTGTATATTAATAGAAATGTATTGTTCTCTATTAAGAATTAATACAAGGCTATTCTATGGATAACAACTTCTTTATTGCTGTGAAGCTGATGTTTCATTGGAGATACTTCCAACTTTTTCATTAGCTCTTGAATCTCCGATGAAACGTCAGCTCCACAGCAATAAAGAAGTTTTTATCCATAGAATAGCCTTGTGTTATATACGCCGACTTCTAAATGCCTATCAAAGAAAAATATTAAAAATTAGATTTTGGACACTTTTATTGGAAAATCACTGTTGCAACATGTAACAATATATATGCTAAATTGAATCCAGTTTAACTATATTTGTTAGGTAGGACTATTCCGAGTTTTCTCTCCTACATATATACGTTTTCTAGTGGAGTTGTTTCCCCTGTTTTATACATGTAAGAAACACATTCAGTTAAACTGTTGTGAAATAAAAACCATACATTTACTAATTTAACTGGGAGAGGGGTCTTTATGAACTTTATATCTGTTTATTAACTCATAAACAAAGGTTAACTTCATCATTTTTTTGGCAAGGCTTTGGTGCAAGACCTCCCATTGAAAAGGTAATATCCTGAACAAAAGACTGACAATACAACTTGTGGCAGATCCTTTGTCAATTATATTTCGTGAGTCTTGCACCAAATCGTTGCCTTTTTTTTCATGAGAAATTTTCTCACCCGAAAGGAATCTGTTTGAAAGAAAACTAATAAAGATGTACCAGTAGTTATCATCATCTATGTAGTTTCACAGACAATACTCCTAGCTTTCAGCGATATGCAATATGATGAAAATATTGGTCTAGAAATTCCCCATTGTCGTTTAATCATTGATCTGTTTTTGGTTCCGATATGGTACATGTAATGTAGAGAGAGGGTTATCAACATGTCCCAATGTGTAAACCCTGTATTATGCCAGGGAAGCGGTTTGGAAGGTCCTGTTGTTGTTCTTGTGGACATCTGTTAGTGGTGTATTGTCCTCACCCTGTGTCAAATCAATAGTCTTCTGTTGTGGAGTGACTTTCTGCGGCAAACCAGTCGCCAACGGTGGAGGCTGGACATTGATCATTTCATGACCATGAACCGGAAACAGTTGAGATTTTCCTGAATGTTTCTTGTCCACCGGGTCCACGCTCTTCTTCATCCGTTGTTTCTTCTTGCCGTAAGCAAACCACCAAACTGCTCCTGCGATAACGACACCTCCAAGGAGTGATAGCCCGATCCACAACCATGGGTTTAAATGGTTGTTAGGTGGGAGAGCCAAACCGGGTTCGATCTTTTGTACTTCCGTCGTTATAACCGTAGACGTGCCCTTGGAAGGAAGGACTGCTGTCATGGTTGTCGTCGTTGTAAGCACTGGCATTGTTGTTGCTGCTGTTGTTATCGGTACCATATTTGTTGTTGTTGTATCTGGCACCGTTTTTGGCTTCGTTGTCAGATCTTCAGTTGTTGCTGGTATTGATGTTGCTGGCAGGGTTGTCGTCAGTGTTGACATCATTTCAACTGATGTTGTCATCGCTGGAATTGCTGTTGTTGTTTCTGGAATTGTTGTTATTAAAGTTGTCGTAGTTATACATTCCTTCTCTAACTGAACCAACACTGTTTTGAAGACCTGGTTTGCATAGTTTGTCGGCGCGGCACACTTTGGATCTGGAGAATTTGGCCGCGCTTTGTATTTTCTAGGACTGCTGTGGACCACGAAGTCCACCATCCACAAGAGACTACAATCACATTGCCATGGATTCTCAGACATTGTCATTGTTCGTATAGAATTCCAGAATGGCTGCACCTTGGCATCGAGGTGTGTGATATGATTAAAGTCGAGCATTACCATTTGCAAGCTACACCCATCAAATGCATTCTCATCTACCGTAGCTATTTTGTTGTGGCTTACATCCATGATCTGCGAGCCCATCCCTTCAAAGGCATTCGGGCCCAGTGCCACAATATCATTGTGAGCGAAAGTTATTTTTTTCGGAACATTTGTCAAGTTACTGAATGCTTCGAGGGGAAACTGCTTAAATTTGTTGATTTGAAAGTTGAGCTCTTGAATTTTGGTCCCTTGAAATGCACCCGTGCCTATTTGAGAAATTTCATTGTTTTTCACTTGCAGTTTTTTCAGGTTCGTCAAACCTTTGAACAAATCGGGTTCGATTTTTTTGAGCCGGTTGTTGTCCAAATTTAATGAGTTCAAAGCGACCAAATCCCGGAAGGCAGCTGAAGCAATTGTTTCAATTTTGTTATCACTGAGAGAGAGACTGTAGAGATTTGTTAAACCTTCAAATGTGTGGTTGTCAATCCCAACAAGTTGATTTGACTGGAGATCTAAAAATGTGAGCTTTTTTAGCTCAGCAAATGCTCTACCGCTATGCATTATGTGATTATTCTTCAAACTCAGCGTTTGCAGGGCCGTAAGTCCGTGGAAATTATTGTCTCCCAAATTCATTAAATCAGTGTCTTCAATCACTAAGTTGGCTAACTTTGAACAAACTTGGAAAGCATTATTCAATATTATATTATTTCCTGTAGAATCTGTTATTTTCAATAGTGTGAGTTCTGTTTTCTTGTCGAAACTGTCTGGACCGATAACTCCTGGAAAGTTCACCTTTTCAACCGTGATTTCCCGTAAAGTTGACGGCAGTTGAATCGGAGGGACTCCGGTACACACAGCCTTGAACACATATGAAGTACCCGGATATTTCTCACACACTGAACATCCCACAGGACATGCTGATGTATTGATCTTGGCTATATTACACATAAACACCACCACAAAGATTGAAGTAAGAAAAATTACACCCCTTTGATCTTTCATTCTGAGTTTTCACACAGTGGTCAAGTCTGCTTCACAATTTCCTTCCAAATTATTATCTTTTGAGCTGAATAGAAATATTCACTTGTCGCACATATCCAGTCCCTATCATTTAGAACTGTAGTTTCTCACACCGTCTACAGTTTCCAATAATCAGATATGAATCTTCTGGCACTACAGGATAATTCTGGGATATGTGCTCAAATTCAGTTTTCTGTCCAACCTTGGTACAAGTTTAATTGTGCCGCTTCTGATCTCCCACTTTACTCACAGATCTTGTCAGTAAGTGCAGTAGAAATATATATATATTTTTTTTCGAAAACTTTCATTAATAATCTTTTTTGAAAATATTCAATCCACAAAGAAACTCCTTTTGGTCACCCAGTACACTTGACTGATATATCCAGCTAATCCTATTCCTTAGTCTTCCTCTAAAGCATGCTTGGGAAAGTCTCCTTGTACAGATCCTGTAACAGTTTTCTTTTTTCTTTCAAAATGTCTTTGGGTATTGTGAAATTCCCTTTCTAATTACAGCAGAAAAGCAGAACTGAACTTTTCCTTGACAAGTTTTTTTCTTTACATTTCTTAATACAAACTTGACGTCCAGGCTGTCAATTGTTTCTACACAAAGTTTAAGTGACCCTGCTAACTCTTGTTTTTCTGATTGCCACTGATCACTCCCCTAAAATATATGACTTGTCAATCTTATCTTAAGCCCCTCCTTTTGAGGATGTACCAATCAGAGTTTACACCGGCATTACAGTAAACCAATATCTGAGACACCATGCACAGTCATTTCTACCAATAATCAATGCTCTTTATTGGGCTTGCGGCAATTCCCCTAATAATTCAATCACAGGAAGTTCACTTTTCAACTCTGTTATTCAAACACAGAGAAAAAGTAACATTCTCATTTTCATTCAAATTGAAGAAAAGTCATATAATGACAAAATGTGACACCTTGTAGATGGTGCCATGAAGAATATTTTCAGATAGGGAACATTTTTGTTGCACTTCGGTGATCAAATTATTAGGGGAATTACCGTACATTAAATCCTCTAGTAATTCACTCACCCTATTTGAATTCGATCACCTCCAACGTTGTTAACATAATTTGATCAGTTGTTCTATTAAATTTGATTACCCCCAGAAATCATTAAAATAACAAAGAAAAAAAAAAGAAGGAATTTCTGCATTATTCTTGGACCAGTTTGTCAACTTCTTGGTTTAACAAATTAGATCACTCCTTGATTCTATCGTGGGAAATTCCACTTCCTGTGGTTGAATTATTAGAGGGATGCAGGATTTTCGCCAAAGTCCTTGTTTGAAAATAGCTTTGTCGTTATTTGAAAAAACTCAGTTTGCAAAATGGCTAATATCACTCAAATGGTGTTGAACATGCCTGGCAGCCAAAACATTGTGTTCTTTGAGTGTTTTACACAAACTACTGTGCCTTTTGCCCCTGATATTCACTTTAATCTATGAGTTTTCTAAAATAAAGTCATTTGATTTTGTGGAAAAATGGTCATTTGATTTTATAGTTGTGTCCTTTTTAAGGACGCTGTGAGACCCTGTATCTAACTCTGATATGATAGATAGTCTTTTGCCAAGTTTAACTTTAATGTCTGTCAATTATGCTACTGTTTGTGACAAATTCATGCATGACCATGGAATTTAGTCTTCAGGTATTAATACCTCTGTGATATGTGAATTAATTTTAGTTTCTTACCAAAATAATAGTCAAATACCTCTGTGATATGTGAATTAATTTTTGTTTCTTACCAAAATAATAGTCAAATACCTCTGTGATATGTGAATTAATTTTAGTTTCTTACCAAAATAATAGTCAAATACCTCTGTGATATCATGTGAATTAATTTTAGTTTCTTACCAAAATAATAGTCAAATACCTCTGTGATATGTGAATTAATTTTAGTTTCCTATCAAAATAATCGTCAAATACCTCTCTGATATGTGAATTAATTTTAGTTTCTTACCAAAATAATAGTCAAATACCTCTGATATGTGAATTAATTTTAGTTTCCTATCAAAATAATAGTCAAATACCTCTGTGATATGTGAATTAATTTTAGTTTCTTACCAAAATAATAGTCAAATACCTCTGTGATATGTGAATTAATTTTAGTTTCTTACCAAAATAAGTCAAATACCTCTGTGATATCATGTGAATTAATTTTAGTTTCTTACCAAAATAATAGTCAAATACCTCTATGTGAATTAATTTTAGTTTCCTATCAAAATAATAGTCAAATACCTCTGTGATATGTGAATTAATTTTAGTTTCTTCCAAAATAATAGTCAAATACCTCTGTGATATGTGAATTAATTTTAGTTTCTTACCAAAATAATAGTCAAATACCTCTGTGATATGTGAATTAATTTTAGTTTCCTACCAAAATAATAGTCAAATACCTCTGTGATATGTGAATTAATTTTAGTTTCCTACCAAAATAATAGTCAAATACCTCTGTGATATGGGAATTAATTTTAGTTTCCTACCAATATAATAGTCAAATACCTCTGTGATATGGGAATTAATTTTAGTTTCCTACCAAAATAATAGTCAAATACCTTTGTGATATGGGAATTAATTTTAGTTTCCTACCAAAATAATAGTCAAATACCTCTGTGATATGTGAATTAATTTTAGTTTCCTACCAAAATAATAGTCAAATACCTCTGATATGTGAATTAATTTTAGTTTTTTTATACCAAAATAATATTCAAATACCTCTGTGATAGGTGAATTAATTTTAGTTTTTTTATACCAAAATAATAGTCAAATACCTCTGTGATATGTGAATTAATTTTAGTTTTTTTATACCAAAATAATAGTCAAATACCTCTGTGATATGTGAATTAATTTTAGTTTTTTTTATACCAAAATAATAGTCAAATACCTCTGTGATATGTGAATTAATTTTAGTTTTTTTTTATACCAAAATAATAGTCAAATACCTCTGTGATATGTGAATTAATTTTAGTTTCCTACCAAAATAATAGTCAAATACCTCTGTGATATGTGAATTAATTTTAGTTTCCTACCAAAATAATAGTCAAATACCTCTGTGCAGGGATTCATACAAGTCGCTTTTTACCACCGAATACCGGTGGTAAAAAAAATTAGAAAACTCAATTCGTATGGCAGGGAACTCAATTGCTTTCGTTTTACTGGACAAATACTCAATTTTTCGTGGAAAACTCAATTCGCCAGACATGGTCAAAGTTAATTTGACAGCCCCAAATTACGAAATAAACACAATCGAATGACGATCTTACCGTGAAAACGACACTAACAGGCGCCGGGAGCGTGTGGTGGTGTTGTTGTTAACGACTTCGAGTATGCTGATCACAGCGCCGCGTAGCGGCAGACACAATTGCTTGCATACATTATTTCCGGAACCCTCAAACGTTTATTTTGTGGCAGCCTGCATTCGTACTGCCGAGGGTTTCCAGACTATCACTGAAGTTTGACAACGGACTGCCGCCCAAAAGTTTTTATCGGTCATCTGTCGCCGTAAAAGTTATTTTTTTCTTCAAATTCAGACAGACCCTGTCTAGCTGTTGTTGTCATCTTTAAATCGCGTAGGTCATCAATTTGTCTGCCAGAGTTCCAAGTTTCAGAAATGAAATACAAAGAAAATATAGTCTATGAAACGAAAGAAAAATCTGCCCTCGCGTTGTTGTTAGTTGAAAACTTTTGTGCCTTACTTCCCTATTTTGAAAGTGAACTCTTCCAATTCGATTCATCGGCTTGTGGGCTTACAACACCGGGTCAGTGGAAGTTTCCATTACCGCAATAGGGTTGACAGCCGATAGTCTTGCGCTTTGTAGAGCCACGTGCCTGCAGTCAGTCGACCATATTTCCCGGCCAGCCCGCACAATTCACCTCGGCAATCGGCAATTGACGACGTATTTGCCGAAGCATTAGAGATACGCCGCGACAAAAAAAACTGCCAAGGCGATCGCCGTCAAGCAAAATGAACAATGGGAAAAATCAACCAACGATGTCCAAATAGCGAATAAAATGGCACAGCAAAAACTCAGAACAATATCATTGTTACTGTTTATGTACTGTTTGTATAAATTCCTGTACGTCTCGTTTTGACAACAGGTTCATCGGTATTATTCACACTTGGAAACCCGTTGTTGTTGTTTATCTGTAAATCCACTCTCTAAGCCCGCTGTAGTTCTACAGTAGCATCAGTTTGCTATGCGGCTCAGGTCTGTCCCATTCTGAGTTTGACTCCAGGGGTGAAAGATCACGCATACACAATTAACTGTTTCCCCATTGTTTAAGCAAAAAGATATTTACTCTCCCGAAACCATGAGAATATTACATTAGTGTGAAAAGAATAAAGATTATCTTACTGTTAATAAGAGAACAAATACCAACGAGATGCTATTTGATTTACGGAGAAACTTCACTACAACCCATCTCCCCCACGGTTTTCATTGTTTTTGGACACGAACCACACTGCCCGGGATAACCTCACTTGAGTCACTTGACAAAATCAACATGGGTGAAAGGTGTAACAGAGCTGAACACGAGTTCATATTATTTGATGATATGAATATTTTATACCCGTGAAAACGGTGGCAATATTTCAATGACATAAGAATAAGATAACGGTTCATTCGAATACAAAACCCAAGAATGATGATTTTGTAATTTGCATGCGACGGTCTTTCCACCCCCGTGATCACCAGACTTCATGATTGAGATCGCCCAGGGCTTGCATAGAATTTTGTTTGAAGCACGTGTTGAGGTCAACATGCTGTGAAAATTATAATGTGAAAGAAATACGTTCCAGACGTCACAGTTCAGATACAAAGTTTTAACCGGTGGCACTTTGCAACATATCTTTCTTGGTTTACCTTGAAAAATATTACATAACACCCTGCTAAATGAAACCATTCTGATCATAATCTGAATTTACTGGTGCCAAATTGCATCACGCTCTCGCATGCAGCAGGTCCGTGTCTCAAATCAACAAAACATGATGTGTTGTTCTCAATAAAACAATGCTGATTAATCGATGTTGTTCTTACCTCGCGCTACCAATATACTATACCTATATATATATTGATTTATCAGCATTGTTTTATTGAGAACAACATAGGCTAATCAGCATTGTTTTATTGATGAGAGACACGTCAGTCACCCTGCGCATGCAGTGACATTGCTGTGGGGAGCTTCCCGAGCCAATTTAATTATAGAACAATGCTTCCTAGAGGGGGTCCACTAATTGGTCATTGACTTTCGGGCGGGATAATCATACACGTGGTGACGGATTGAGTGATTCTGTGGTGTCTTGTAATGCAGCTAATCCACAGACTGACACATTCAGTGACTCAGATTAGTTTGCTACGTACGTAGGACTTTTGAAGTGTTCAATCATCCAAACAAACTCTGAGAGATAGTAGTAACTGTAAAAGCACCAGTTTTTGCTTGACACCTAATAAAATGATTTCTTTACCTTCAGATTGGCATGATCACTAATATCTCTCTTAAAAAAAATGCCGAGGTGAAATGACTTTTGCCGATGCAAAGTAATTTTTCCTCGGCAAAAAAAGAGCCGAGGATAATTTTCTGAATTGTGAGGGTTGCCGGCTAAATCTGGACCGTGATGCCGACGTTCGGTCCATTCAGTATCCATCAAACACGAAGTAAAAAGTGAAATGTCCGGCGATGTCAAAGATTGAAAATACATCAAGACTAAACGTCTAAATTTCACATGACTTGCTAAAGCCAAGACCTGCAATCATGATCGGGTTGTATTTTTGTAAAGTACATTGACTGGTCTACAACTTCACTCGTGAGATGTCAGTGTGACTGACGCTGCGATGAGACCAGGCTGCATATTTTATCTTCGTCTGCTCCATAAAGTTGACTCCTCATTGATTATAAACAATAAATTTTCATAGTTG
Source organism: Hanleya hanleyi (assembly GCA_036873755.1). Lineage (NCBI taxonomy): Eukaryota > Metazoa > Mollusca > Polyplacophora > Lepidopleurida > Hanleyidae > Hanleya > Hanleya hanleyi. Next base: position 131,574 of record JAVTVY010050543.1, read on the forward strand.
GAAGAGTAATGGAAAACCATACTTCAAATACGAGGTGACCTCCAGAACTGGATTTTGGAAAACTTAACAAGAGATAAATAGCACTCGAGAAATTTGCTTAAAAAATTTAACATTGAGTAAATGTGACCATCCAAAATATTCGGTAGTTTTCAGAAAATTTAGACTTTAGAACTTGGCAGATCTGTCTCATGTAAAAACTTTATTAAACTTTAATTCAGTAACAATCTGCAGAGGCTGTGTTTGGTGCAGTTAGCTGCAGACAAGAGGGCATGTTTCCTGGTTCGATCGTTTGCTGTTTTGAACAATTACTGCTTGATTTCTCCCTCCGATTTCACTCGTGATATAGATCCCCATGTCCATTGTTATTCAGACTGATCTTGTGGTACGGTACATGTAAATCTCTCGGTTTTTATACTTCATTCGATGAAAACTTTAGCTGAAGACGCGCTGAATAGAATGAGTTTTATTGAATTTGGATATTGGGTAGATGATAATGTTTTGTCAAAATTAACCCCTGCTCATAGTATAATATATTGACCATATTAAAACACACCAACAACATCCTGTGCATGGTGGTGGTTGAAATATTTGAGAACTGAATACCAATAGGTAAATCGGTGGTATAAAATTTTGAAAACTCAATTGCAATCTTTGAATCGGCGGTAAAAATTTTTGAAAACTCAATTTCACCATTGTGAAAACTCAATTTTGAGTAATATTGAGTTTGACTTGTATGAATCCCTGCTGTGCTATGTGAATTAATTTTAGTTTCCTACCAAAATAATAGTCATGATCTGTGATATGGGAATTAATTTTAGTTTCCTACCAAAATAATAGTCAAATACCTCTGTGATATGAGAATTAATTTTAGTTTCCTACCAAAATAATAGTCAAATACCTCTGTGATATGGGAATTAATTTTAGGTTCCTACCAAAATAATAGTCAAATACCTCTGTGATATGTGAATTAATTTTAGTTTCCTATCAAAATAATAGTCAAATACCTCTGTGATATGTGAATTAATTTTAGTTTCTTACCAAAATAATAGTCAAATACCTCTGTGATAGGTGAATTAATTTTAGTTTCTTACCAAAATAAGTCAAATACCTCTGTGATATGTGAATTAATTTTAGTTTCTTACCAAAATAAGTCAAATACCTCTGTGATAGGTGAATTAATTTTAGTTTCTTACTAAAATAAGTCAAATACCTCTGTGATATGTGAATTAATTTTAGTTTCTTACCAAAATAATAGTCAAACACCTCTGTCATATGTGAATTAATTTTAGTTTCTTACCAAAATAAGTCAAATACCTCTGTGATAGGTGAATTAATTTTAGTTTCTTACCAAAATAATAGTCAAATACCTCTGTGATATGTGAATTAATTTTAGTTTCTTACCAAAATAAGTCAAATACCTCTGATATGTGAATTAATTTTAGTTTCTTACCAAAATAATAGTCAAATACCTCTGTGATATGTGAATTAATTTTAGTTTCTTACCAAAATAAGTCAAATACCTCTGTGATATGGGAATTAATTTTAGTTTCTTACCAAAATAAGTCAAATACCTCTGTGACATGTGAATTAATTTTAGTTTCTTACCAAAATAAGTCAAATACCTCTGTGATATGGGAATTAATTTTAGTTTCCTATCAAAATAATAGTCCAATACCTCTGTGATATGTGAATTAATTTTAGTTTCCTACCAAAATAATAGTCAAATACCTCTGTGATATGTGAATTAGTTTTAGTTTCCTACCAAAATAATAGTCAAATACCTCTGTGATATGGGAATTAATTTTAGTTTCCTACCAAAATAAGTCAAATACCTCTGTGATATGTGAATTAATTTTAGTTTCCTACCAAAATAAGTCCAATACCTCTGTGATATGTGAATTAATTTTAGTTTCCTATCAAAATAATAGTCAAATACCTCTGTGATAGGTGAATTCATTTTAGTTTCTTACCAAAATAAGTCAAATACCTCTGTGATATGTGAATTAATTTTAGTTTCTTACCAAAATAATAGTCAAATACCGCTGTGATAGGTGAATTAATTTTAGTTTCTTACTAAAATAATAGTCAAATACCTCTGTGATATGTGAATTAATTTTAGTTTCTTACCAAAATAATAGTCAAATACCTCTTTCATATGTGAATTAATTTTAGTTTCTTACCAAAATAAGTCAAATACCTCTGTGATAGGTGAATTAATTTTAGTTTCTTACCAAAATAATAGTCAAATACCTCTGTGACATGTGAATTAATTTTAGTTTCTTACCAAAATAATAGTCAAATACCTCTGTGATATGTGAATTAATTTTAGTTTCTTACCAAAATAATAGTCAAATACCTCTGTGATATGTGAATTAATTTTAGTTTCTTACCAAAATAATAGTCAAATACCTCTGTGATATGTGAATTAATTTTAGTTTCTTACCAAAATAATAGTCAAATAGCCTGTATTACACTTTTATTCCGCAAGGGCTAATTGGAAAGGACATATAAACAAAACAATTGCACAAACAGAGACAAAGGATCGATAAACAGAGAAACCACAACTAAAAGGGAAGCACAAGATTTATATAAATATAGACTGTCAGTCATGTAGCAAGTGACAGGAATGGAGCAGATAATCTCTGAATCTCTATTATACAAATTCTGCAACAGCACTACATGAAATAACTTGTTGTCGGAAGGAATCCGCTATTTCATAAGGTTTGAGATAAAAAAATGACCTCTTTATTGAAATAAGTCTCATCAAGTCCCAATCTATATCAAGTAAAGCCCAACTCACATTACGAACATTTTGTTGTATTAGAACAAAAACACTGTTCAGAACATGTTTTGTGTGAGGTGTGAGGTGTCCAGAAACAGAAAACATCTGTTCGGAACAAATGTTTGTGAAATCAAACTTGTTTCATATTGCGAACATGTTTTGCCCTGAAACAAGTTTTTGTCTTCAGTGTGTGCTGATCGCGAACATGTTTCCAAACATTTACCAACAGTTATCCAATCAACTGGCAGCTGTCGGTCATGTGACGAAGCCGCTCTCACATAACACAACAAAATGGCAGTCTGGCAGTCAAGAGAAAATGTTCGCAGTGTGAGGTTACCACAAACAAAAACACGAACAAACTGTTCTGTTCTAATACAACAAAATGTTCGTAGCGTGAGTTGGGCTTAAATAGAGAGCTAAACAAATTGCTGCTCTCTAGATATGCACCAGTCTTTATTTTTTTGAGGATTTGAGAGAACTGTAAAATTACCTTATATCTGAGGAATCAATCAATATAATTTATTGGTAGAGATAATTCATTGATCACTACAATGATAAATGTTTGTATTTTTTTTTTTCAGAAGAAAAATATACATAATCCTGAAGATAAAATTAGTTATCAAATTAACTGGACTTTAGTACAATTAAAAAAAAAATTAGTACAATTTTTGCATCTGAAAATTAATAATAGGAATAATTTTGCAAATGAGAAGGGAAGTTGAAACATTTACAGATTCACATACTAAACAAAATTAACAGTTCAAAAATGTTTTAACATATTTCAGTTGTTTTAATATTTGTTTGTCAGGGATGATTCCTGGCGAATGGCCTGATTGAAGTAATATAAATGGATTAATGAAAATCAGTTCTATTTACTTAAGTTGTTTGATACAGTCAATTTCTCCTTAGTTTCTAAAGCTCTCTAACCTTTGCGAATATCGTGTACATTACCCCCATTGCTGACATAATCAAGACTGGTTTTTCATCAGGATTTAAATCCATATAAATTCATTTATTTTCTGTCTGACAGATATATGTAAGTTTCTAGTTCTGTCTGGTCCATCCTCGGCGCATTTATCATCTCAATATTCAAAGGGACGCATTAAAAATTTAATTTCTAGCATGTCCAAATTGACGTCTTCAGCGAAAGGTCGTAATCCCGGATTAACTCGATAATGGATTTTCAAGCTTAACATATTTGGAACATTGTTATGTCGCAACGAGAGATTTTCTTCTTTCCATGCAAAAAAACTGCTGGTTACATTAAACATGTCACGTCATAAGTCGAGCATAATTTGTCTGTACCTTCAATTTGGAGGAGGTGAAAAAGTTCATGCATGTGAGACTGTCTCTTTCACCCCCCACATTGCTGATTTATTATCTCCACTGTATGATTGGATTCAGACTAATAGATCTTCATTTACCTTATCTCTCCAGTTGCAACTTTACATGTACTTGTACATATAGGAGAGATTATATTTATGCCCCCCCTCTAACTAGAGGGGGGGCATATAGCGATCGCTTTGTCCGTCCATCTGTCCGTCTGTCCGTCCGTCTGTCCATCTGTCCGTCCGAATTGTTTGTCCGGGCAATATCCCGGTTAATATTTGATGGACAGGATTGAAACTTGCATGGAATGTGGCCAGTGGCTCATAGTTGTGCAGCGTAGAGTTTTTTCCGAGTTCCGGTATGATTTTCAAGAGTTCTGGCCCTTTTTCTGAAATCTCTGTGAATGGGACTTGTCCGGGCTGAATCTTGGTTAATATTGTATGGACAAGTATGAAATTTGCATGATATGTGGTCAGTGACCCACAGTTGTGCAGCGTAAAGTTTCTCCACGTTTCGCTTATATTTTCAAGAGTTATGGCCCTTTGTTCCTGATTTCTCCGTGAATTGGGACTTGTCCGGGGTGGATCTCGGTTAATATTGTAGGGACAATTATGAAACTTGCAGGATGTGTGGTCAGTGCCCTGTAGTTGTGCAGCGTGAAGTTTCTCCGAGTTTCGCATATATTTTCAAGAGTTATGGCCCTTTTTTCTTCAAATCTTTGTGAATTGGAACTTGTCCGGGCTGGATCTCGGTTAATATTGTATGGACAATAATGAAATTTGCAGGATATGTGGTCAGTGCCCTGTAGTTGTGCAGCGTGAAGTTTCTCCACATTTCGCTTATATTTTCAAGAGTTATGGCCCTTTTTTCTTCAAATCTTTTTGAATTGGGATTTGTAGGGCTCGATCTCGGTTAATATTGTATGAACAAGTACGAAATTTGCATGATATGTGGTCAGTGACCCATAGATGTGCAGCGTGAAGTTCTCTGTTTTCGGTTATGTTTTCAAGAGTTATGGCCCTTTGTTTAAACCTAAGTGAATGGGATATATTTATTTGTCCAAGCTGGATCTCGGTCCATAACCGATTTGAACCAGGAAAATGTCTATATTATATGTTATTCTACATTCCAAAGCAAACAAGATAGGTCCTGAAGTATGAAATTGCCCCAAAACAGTGAATTGGGTGCAAAATTCAAAGTTCACTGATCGCTTCATAATTTCACCACAATATACTCCCAAGGAATGTACATGTAGGTCTCATGACCAGGTCACATTTTCGGATTTGGCGAAAGCCCTGGCGACCAGCTTGCATCAAAGCATCGTATTATCACTTGTTGCTTGATACTTGAAATATGTATTATGTGAGGCATGGCAAAAAAGTGACAAACAGAATTTTTATAATTATCCAAATTAGGCCTCCACCAACCAATAAAGAACAGAACAATGGCGGGGCAGTGTCGGATTAAAGTGGAAGGGGGGGGGCATACAATTGAGCAATCTCTGATTGCTTCCTTCCTGTGTTTATTATTGAGTGAGTGTTGGCACAGGGTTTCAATTTCTCGCTCTAGTCTGTCCATTTTATTTAGTCATCTACTTTGGAGCTTGTCAAACATCAGTAGTTAACTCTGCATAAATTTTCTTTTTTGCATTGTGTGGAACAAACTGAACTCTACAAAATGACCACCATTACTATGTGATATCTATAGACCATATCATGCTTGAAATAACTTTGTATTTCTCTCCATATTCTTACTCAAGTACAGTTGTTTCATCTACCGGGACTCAATTACACAGGGAGACGTATCATAATGTATTCATGTCCACCAGCACAAAGGTGAACAATGCCGTGTATGGTCATGGAGGTGTGTGCGGTTTATCATTCGGCAATTTCACAGAGCATGGGATATAAGTGACACTCCCATTGACTTGCCTGTTACTACTTTATACAGAATTAATGACCTTTGTGCCACTTAGCATGAATATATTTTGACGTCTCCCTATGTAATTGAGGCCCGGGACATGAAACAACTGTACTGCAGTTTTATATGGAGAGAATTACAAAGTTATTTTTATCGATATCACGGAGATATGGTAGTCATTTTCAGGTTGTTCTACGCGCTGTAAAGGAAAAAGGAAAAAAAATTATGAAGAGTAAACTATTGATTTTTGACATGCTCCAATGCAGACGACTAATTAAAATGCACAGACTTTAGTTCGCCTTTCCGAGACTACTAAAATGTGTATGGATTGGATATGTTTAGTTTGTTCTGTTGATAGACGACATCGTACATGTATATCATGTATATTGTGATCATAATTTCTGTCAGTCTATCCTTCTATCCTTCTTTCCTTGTCCTTGTGATATCTTCAGTTCTAGATTATGCAAGGGGCCCTCGGTGGCCGAGGGGTCTAAGGCGCTTCGCTGGTGACCGCTAGCCTCACATCGCTGTACCGGCACGGGTTTGAGCCCAGCTGGTCCATGTGTGAAAGTTTGTCAGTTACTTGCCGAAGGGCGGTGGTTCTCTCCGGGTACTCCGGCTTCCTCCACCAACCAAACTGACTGTCACCATATGAGTGAAACAAACTTGAGTGTGACATTAAGCCAAATTCCCTCCTCCTCTAGATTATGCATTTGTACCAAACTATGTGTGTACATGTAATACCTTGGGACAAAGAAGAATCCTATGTATTTTGAGGTCAAAAGGACAAAGGTCAAGGTCACTGGGGCCAGAAAATATGCAAAATAAATTAAAAATACTGCAGTTCAAGGTCAGGAATTGGTACCAAACATTGAGTATACTGTGCCTATTATTATTCCCCCTTGCGTGTAGCAAATATTCTGTGTTGCAAGGTGATAATCCAGGAGTCAAAATTTACACCAGGTATTTTTTTTGTAAGAGATGGGTAGAAAAATAAAGTACCTGTCTCTGGTGACAGGTAACCAAAACTTTCTTCTTCTTTTATGTTCAGTCTTTAAATTTGGTCATATGAGTTCAATTTCAAAGAATGTGCTAGTTACTGCATGGAAACCGATAATCGTTTAAATTATAGTAACTCTATAATACATATAGTCAGGCTCACAGTTCACAACAGTAGCCATTGTATTCTACATGAACATAATTTTTTAGGTCTTTTTCAACGATCGTGTGTTCAGGTAGTCTTTTCAGGAGATGGATAGAAATTATATTTACCTGTCACCATAGACGGGTAAATTTTTCGAAACATTTTGACCCCTGCAATCGTACATGTACCCCTCACTGATCAGATAGCAGTCATTCATGTGATTGTTGACCTAAGGCCATCCACACTTGATTTCTTGTTTTCCGTCGGCCGCTCGGATGCCATTTTACCTGCCGCCTGGGTTTTTTCATAATTTCCCTTTATTTTCATTATTTGCATTTTTTACTTACTTTGTTGCACTTTCCAGGCACAATTTCTCGCTTTGAACATGTTGAAATCAGTAAACGTTTTAAGCCAAGCTCGTTTTGTTCAACAATCTCAAAGACACATCAAATCTGATGATGGAAATGGAAAAATTTAGAAAATAATATGCTTCCGTGGAAAATCCCATCAGGGGAGGTAACTCATTTGTTTAAGCATTCTCAAACATGGCCTCGGAATAATGTCGGCCCGAATTTAAAAACAAATAATGAGTAATGAATAATGGAAAGTAAGACCCCGCCTCATCACTTTTGAAAAACAGTCTGATGGGAAAGAAGTAATCAATTGTCACTAGCCTAATAATACACTGATATGCAAAGTGGAGAGGTTTGTCGTGTAAGAATCTTCAAATCAGGAACAATGTGTGCAATACAGCTTGTCGGGGTAGTTTTCCAGGTTTTAACAAGGTTTCCTACATGGAGTCACCTATTGCGTTTTCCTCACATGACGAATAGGCCAGCAAAGTGTGTTTTTTGCATTTCACTCGGGCAAATATGAATAATGTGAGTAATTCTGCTTGGAGCAAGTCAATAGTAGTAAGAGATTAGTTTTCACTTTGAAGAATTATGTTTTCATATACTGGGATAAGGAGACATTATATAACTCCTTGATCTGCATATATATGTATTTAAAATATCTTGACTTAAATTTGAATTATATATATGATGTGATATATGTCTTGAAATGTTTGAAAAGTCGCCAGCTCAATCATTTACCATTCATTGGTGCAGTTAGATCTTGTCGGCATTTTATCAGATAAAAAACTCCCAGGTTTTAATTTCAGAACATAGAGTACTACTGTGCAAAGATAGCAAATACCTTTACTGCAATAACATGAATTTATGGGTGCGATATTACACAAGTTACAGTTTATCCCTGTCGTTTGTCAGAAGTTTTTTTGATAATTTTTATACTCATGACGATAAATATAAAGTCTGCCCGGTGATAATGTCATAAATATCTTTGTAGCAGGATTTTGTGTCAGATATTTTTCACCTCTGAGTTTACCAATGTTCAGCAAGGGCCTGAATGTCTATGGTCTGCGTCATCGAGGAATTAATACCAGTATGGGTACATTGTATACTTGTAAGTCTTCATGTTACTTTTGCGGAAACATGGTTTTAGTGTCATTACTTGAAGAAAACATCTGGTAGCAGTATTGGTAATATCAAATATGTTGCAGATATTATTATAAACTCTAGACCGCTGCTTTCCTGGAAAAATTTAGAAACAAGCCGGACTTCATTTAAACGTCCTTGAATTTTCAAGATTTTTGGACCAATAGTTCATAATGAATAAGGTATTTCGATTATAAATGAGAGTGATTTGCGGAGACAACCCATGCCTACTGAATGTGAAACCTGTTTCTTTAAGTAATGAGGAGTAAATTTCCATATTCTGAACTAATTATTTATTGAGCATAGCATTATGTGTATTGACTAGCAGCTCAACATACTGAATCCAAATGTTCAAATCAGAGACAACAGATGGAGAATGGGCCAATTTCTACCTCGGTGGATCAGATTATTTATCTTCCATCATGGGAAAATTAAATTTTAAAATCGATTTTGATCAGACTGAAATACTTTATCCAGGATACTACTTAACTCTTTCCCCCATAGACTTGTGGGGAATTTTCTCTCTCTGACCCATAACAGATTTGTAATGGCGTAGGTCTTTAACCCATGGACTGATTTCAATTTTCACACGTTTCCAGCGATGTAAAATATCCCGTTTTATGTCCCATGTCATGTGGAAAAATATTTACCAATGGTCTCCCACAGGCCCATTCTACGTAATTTGTTCACGTTTTATATCAATATCAGCAACGTTTAATCTAAAAATAAGTAATCTTGCGAAAAAATGTTTTGTGTTTGCTTTCCATCTGTTGGAAATCACGAAAAAAGCGAAGAAATTGTCGCATTTTAGCTGCGTTTTGCAGCGTTCTGTTGTTGTTGTTCTGCTGCAATTCCTGTATTATCGTATACCATTGTAAAGCTTATTTTCCGTACATTCGGGATTTCGCAGTTACATCATGAGATGGCAGGTATAGAACGAGCTATAACTGAAAAATCCCATGTACTTCCCTAAAGGAGAACGAAGGCTGGTAACAAGGTGAAGTAAAACAGCATCACTCATTGGTCCATGGTTGAGCGACCTTGAACGACCTTTTCAGAGGCCCGGCGTGATTGGAGCAGTCGGTTTTTTGCGCGTGGTCGCCATGGCCACGGGTCCACGAAACCGCCACGATTCGAAACACAGCGGGGCCAAAGAATGGCGGATAAATTTTAAAACGGGAGATCAACAGGTCCCGGGAAATGTTTATAATAAACTCAGATGGGCAGATTTGACGAGTTAGTCATCAAGGTTAGATACTTTGGTAGTTTATGCTCGCGTTACGTGAAATATTCAGGAATTTGGAAGCAGATTTGACTATTTTTCGAACGTTTGTCTTGGAGCACACGAAACAAATTTGTTGTCAAATTGCGCGTTTTCCATCGATTATTTCTGTTTCTCTCCTGATTTCATTTTACCCTTACCATAAAACATACCAGCAGTACATATAGTCAGATTTATTGAAATTTTGGCTTTCTGAAAATGTATAGTTTTAATTAGGTTTTAGTCAAAGTAAACGCGAAAAATTGCAAGAATAATCCACCACATGGGAACTCAAGTCACTCGTCAAAACCCGTCTTCATGGGTTAGGCGAACACTCGTCAAAACACGCTTACATTGGGATCTACGCAAGTCGTCAAAACCCGCTTATATGGGGGAAAGAGTTAATGTGTAGTCCATATGTATGCCAGATTTGAGAGGAATTCCTTCAGTCATTGAAAAGTTGTTGAACTAAATGATGAAAGTCGTCTGGAGACATTCCAGAAGTCTTCCCCAGCTACAGCTGATGTAGACTAAAAACTAACATGGGTATCCTGCAGGTGTGGAGGGGTGGAGGGGTGCAGGGGTGCAGGGGTGGAGGTGTGGAGGGGTGGAGAGTGGATAGATTTGACCTGACTTCCCTATTGAGTGTGTATATGCACACCTTCTTTTTGTATACTTGTAGAGAATCATATTTTACCACCAGTAATCCAGGTTATATTCAGTCAAAAACTTGGTATGTTTCACATCTAAAGTACTAGAAGTCGCTAGACATGTAAATAGAAATATGTCTAATTTTTCTTGCAAAAAGTCTAGCTCAGAGTTGTGTTTGGTTATTTTTTGTGTTTCACATTTAGTTCAGAAGTCACAGTTAAAGGGAGATAACTGTTAGGGACAAAACTCAGAAGAAACCACAAAAATTGAACTCCACCAGTCTTACAGACATGGCTGCAGTCATCGCGCTCATTCACATTTCCTTCATGCGAGGACTTAACCATAATGATGATACTGTTCTTCAATGTAATACAGAATTCACTGGTCTTGTGCCAATTATGGGTAGACAGATTATATCATCTCAGTCAACATTAAACACCCGATAATTTGTTTTGTATGACCCAGTGAAATGAGTTTGAGCGGACGCTTTGGCAATTGACAGATTTCAATGATAAAAACTATTTTAAGGCTTCAAGTTGACCGTGATGGTTCAAAACTGACGCCCCCTTATCGTGAGCATACACATGTCTGGGTTTGAAATATGATGTACCAACGTAAACTTTGGATAGACAAAAAGAGAAATACATCTCTGCATTGCCTGTGAACCTGCAAAAAGGAGAGGGGGGGGAAATGAGTCTTGTTCTATAACTCTCTCTGAATCAAGTTTTGACAGTTTAAAACTGGTACATGTATCTAGAGTGTCATGAACAGGAATGTTGTGGAGATACACTGATGTTCGTCTGCGCTGTTTCAAAGATAATGGTCTGAGCTGTCCATTAATAAAGTAGGTAATAATTAATAGTCAATCAGAAGTGCTGTGTTTAAAATCTGTACATTGTTTACCCCTGTACTACTACTTTCTGATCTCATCTAGAATCCAGTCATGTAGATTATCCCACCAGGTTGTAAATTAGTTGGAGAGGTTTACGTAATCCAACCACAAACAATCTGTTCACTTGTTTGGACATTACAATGACATAATGATTCTCCTTTAAATGTCAAAGGTAGAATGATATATGAAATGGATGATTGTGAAGGCTATGGGTACATGGATGATTGTGAAGGCTATGGGTACATGGATGATTGTGAAGGCTATGGGTACATGGATGATTGTGAAGGCTATGGGTACATGGATGATTGTGAGGGCTATGGGTACATGGATGATTGTGAAGGCTATGGGTACATGGATGATTGTGAGGGCTATGGGTACATGGATGATTGTGAAGGCTATGGGTACATGGATGATTGTGAAGGCTATGGGTACATGGATGATTGTGAAGGCTATGGGTACATGGATGATTGTGAAGGCTATGGGTACATGGATGATTGTGAAGGCTATGGGTACATGGATGATTGTGAAGGCTATGGGTACATGGATGTAAATCTTCTAATCATTCAATCACAACAAGTGAAATATGCTCATTAAACTTAATAATTTGTTTATCACCAACTGCTGACCAGGAAATTTTTCAATTTTGTATTTCCATTATTAGTTGGATACAAAGTATTCTAAGCTAATGGGTGAACTGCTAATTTTGTTTGCAGAATAAATAAATATATGATTGTTCTCTAATCAATTTTAGAAGCATGAACCAAATTAACAGCATAAATTAACTCTTTAATCTCTGGCGAAGCATATGAAATCGGACGTCCCCTGCTTGTCAGCACATAGTGCTCAAACAACTACAGAATGGAAGGAACAAATAAAACGAATGAGCGGAGCGGAGGCAATATTTGGGGGGAGGGGGGTGTCATTGATAATAAATGAACTATCACTTTTAATGAGCCTAAACTTTGGGGGTGAAGTTGGAAGTTGACAAAATGGTTCAAAATCGTGCATGTAATCCAGTATTTGTTGCTACTCTAATGGTTTTAGAGCGTGATCAAATTCATTAGAATGGCCCATTTTGAAATTTGTTCATATAAAATTGGGGGTGATCGACGGTTAAAGGTTGAATAGGTATACTCTAACTTCTGCATTTTCGGTTCACAGTCTCGATTTTAATTGAGTGGATTGTGCACTCTTGTTGATTCACTGGCAATTTGACCTGAGAACCAGAACTTCGTCTTAAAGTAATAATGATTCAAGTTACTGAGACATTTTATTCGAGGCTACATTCATGTCTTCAGTGATGTAAGGTTATAAATGGTCATTACGAAACGTGGGAAAATCCTGTTGCTGAAAACTTTAAACAAGACAATTAAAATTCTGTTCCTGTAATCGGGTAATGGGTTTAACCATTCAAGCTTGTTGATTGTTCTAATTGCTTCAGAAGGGTCCATCATAAGAAATAGGGTGGCAGGCTAGTGTGCACTTTCTTCTTGTCTGGTACGTAGTTACCTCCCTTATACTGGCTGCATCAACACATGGCTGGTCATAGATCAAAGTGCCAGATGGACTTTCTTGTAGGTAACAATGAAGTATAGTTTTGTCTCATTACGTTCCAGGTTAAACAGGTTCAGTTCGCCCCTGAAAAACTGACCTACTTGTACTTTAGCCTGAAACTATACACTGATGTTTTTGATTACCACTCCTCTCACTTTACGTGAAATGTACCAAACCACACTCATGACCAAATGATTTTTGAGAACGTAAACTGCCTTCTGAGACGAGCACTTTTCAACCGTCTGAGCTGGTCACGTGGGTATCGTCGTTTGATTGTGTCCTGAAAGGAACACAGGCTCGCGACTGTCACAATTTTTTCAGAAATTAATCGACACTTACTAAGTTAGCGAAACACAATAAAAGTTAGTTATGATATTATCCAGTAATAACACAACTGAGCATTTAATGCGGGATATGCTTGCCACGAACATCCACCTTTGGCGGAAGTGACGTCATTTACTTCGTTTTAACCTAAAGGAAGGAAAGTTTTGTTTTTCGAGTTATTTTTAGTAATTATACCACTGATATCTAGCATTTCCCTTCATCAGCATCCTCTAACGGGACGAAATAAAAATTAACTGCAAAATTACGATCGCCGTGGATTTAGAACACCATATCTCAGGTGGAATACACAAACTTTGATAAAAAACACCTATTTCGGGTCTATCGTCTAGGATTCCCCTAAAGGGTCTCATGTGTATGAAACTCACGAGTTGCTCAGCATTTTCATCGATACTGATTATTCCAATTAGATAATATTGCCAAACATTGATGACTGAATGAAATATGAATCAGCAAGCTCCGTCTTTATGTCACATCTGTAGGTAACAATGAAGTATAGTTTTGTCCCATTACAATGTACGTTCCAGGTTAAACAGGTTCAGTTCGCCCTTGAAAAACTGACCTTCTTGTACTTTAGCCTGGAACTACACACTGATGTTTTTGATTACCACTCCTCCCACTACGTGAAATGTACCAAACCACACTCGTGACCAAATGATTTTTGAGAACGTAAACTGCCTTCTGAGACGAGCATTTTTCAACCGTCTGAGCTGGTCAGGTGGGTATCGTCGTTTGATTGTCTCCTGAAAAGAACACAGGCTCGCGACTGTCACAATTTTTTCAGAAATTAATCGACACTTACTAAGTTAGCGAAACACAGTAAAAGTTAGTTATGATATTATCCAGTAATAACACAACTGAGCATTTAATGCGGGATATGCTTACCACGAACATCCACCTTTGGCAGAAGTGACGTCATTTACTTCGTTTTAACCTTCAGATTGAGGCCAAACTTAGAGTGCTGGGTGCATGTTTTACTGTCTATTCATTCACTGACATCTGAACAGTGAATTAGTTTACATGGATGACTTTGAGAGCTTAGATAATTTAATAGGTCTCCTTCTGCTCCCAAGCATGGGCAACACAGGTTGGACTGTAATTGGAAGAAATGTTTGTCCAGAATTGCCCCCGTCTCGTTTGACAATGCCAGGCCATTGCTGATTTTTTTCCCCTTCCAGTACTTGAGTACCCAGGTATGATACACAGAGAGTTAAAAATACACTATAATATGTCAAAAAATTGAAAGAAAGGAAAATCTAAATAAGTAAATGTAAAATCATATATTTTTACTTTTCCCCATCTTCTGATGTGGGAGATTATTTTGAACCAGTAATAACGGACATAAATTTATACATATATATTTTCCCAGTATTCAAAGAAAGTGTCATTATGCTTAGAATAATGTATAATTAGGCAAATATTACATGAAAATATGCAGCTCCCACTGGTTCAAAATATTCTCCTGGGTTAAGGTATAGGGCAAAGTGAAAATATACAAACCAGTAGCTGATCACCTGAAGTCACGTTTCACTGCACAGATAGGCTCTCTCTTGTTCTGTCAATAATGTGCAAGTCACAGATTTGTGTCCTGGTTGTTTTTGAGATGATGTACATAGTACATTTCCATTTACAGGACAGTGACTGAGTCCGTTATAGAATGATGATTTGTAATTTGACGATGTGGTTGATGTTAGAATGGCATGTTTGATAGAGTAATTAAATTACCAAATTTCAACTTCCTTAATTTACAAGATTAGTGTGTTCATTTTCGTTTCGCAGTGTATGTCAGTATCTTTCCTGCAACTCCCACTTTCAATTCCATGAAATTCAGGTTAATGACCCAATAATTAGGCCAGATCACACAGTCACCAAGCCAGTTAAACCATTATAAAAAAAACCCACACCCAGCTTCGACTACGTTAAATATAAACATGTGAAATTGCAAAATGTATTCCAGATGGAAAGTAATCTATTACATTTTCATTCCAAGTACATGTAGTATATTTTTCTTATTTAAAATTTCAGACAAACAAATCTAGTGCATTTAATTATAATATTGGTACATGTATCGTCCTCTGTGAATATTTCACACCTTTTCATAGCTGAAGTTCGGGTGGCATTTTGTAACAGGTAAAAAACTGGCTCCTTTGTTCTGTGACACATGGGACTGATGGATGTCTTTTATCAATGACTCACTCCTCATTCGTACATGTATATCATTTCTGTTTATATATTCCCCTCTTCAGCTTTTCAACCTGTTTTTATCTCGGTTTAATTTTTGATGATGCCTTTCGAGCCTGTCACATATTTTTGCTACAAGCTGTAATGAATTTTCAAAATAAAAAGTTTAATCTTTGTAAAATTAATTTCAGATTGTTCAACAAACAATTTTTTTGTCATAACTTTTAAACCGTTACACAATGTGTCATACCGCACTGCGGTGGTCTAATGGTTAGAGCGTCAGCCTCGTAAGTGGTAGGTACTGGGTTCGATCCCAGGCCGGGTCATACCTAAGACTTGAAAAATGGAACTTGTTGCTCCCTCGCTTACGCTCAGCATTAAGAGGATAGAACAAGGACTGGTTCGCTCATTGTCAGTATAATGTGACTGAGTGGGGTGTCATGTCTGCCTACGGCATGATATTTCAGTGGGACAGCACTATAAAATGGCAGCATTAGATCTGCTCTGTTACAAGTAGGTACCCCTGCCCCTGCCCCTTCCCTCCCTTCCCTTCCCCGTCGTGATATAGCTGAAAAAATGTTGAAAGCGACGTTAAACCCTATTCACTCACTCACTCACTCACAATGTGTCATAATTGAAAAAAAAAATAAAAAATTTGGAGATAAACATTGCATAATAAATTAATTCTCAGATACCTGGGGCTGCATGCATAAAACTGTAGACCATTCACATTGGACACAATATAAGGCACAAAATAGAATATCGGAATCCCGTGGCAATTTGCTAGTCAATTATGAAAAATGATTAACAATTTTGTTCAGATGCATAGCAGTTCACCAAACAGCAGCAGACTAAAAAAAAAGGGAATGAAATGTCAGCCTGTTTGTTTTGCTCACTGCCAGAATGTTTTCTTATGTTGTCCTTCTTTAAACTACTAGGCCCCTGCACGATATACCAGAAATGAAGCTTGTGTAATAATTCAGTAATGCCCTGATGGCTGTTGAGTATTTCGTGCATAGTTTGCTAAAGAGTGCCATCACTATGCCATTTTGGATCGAATATTCGATCCAAGGTCTTTTGGGATACATCTCTGCCACCCACGAAGAGAGAGAGAGAAAAAAATTAAGGTTTAACGTCACATACAGCAGTATTTCAGATATATAGCGACGATCACCCTCGAAACAACAGTGCTCCGCTTCACAGCCATCTTTGACTGGTAATTCCTATAGCAACGATCGCAGCCCCACGGTATTGACAGAAGGGAGAGAAAAATAGTTGGGTGGAGTTATCCCACTTGATGACTCAGCGAGAGAGGAAGTAACATCAGCTCAAGTTTTTCTTCTTTGTTTCCATTGAAAAAAGTCATTTCGCATTTTGCTAATCATGAATTCAAAATGGATAGCATTCTTTCATTTTCTATTCCGCTTAAATTTTGTGCCTTTCAGTAGAGAACATGTATGTATGTGTGTATGTGTTGATTATATGAAATGCTGCATTGAGGAAAACTTTTTATCCCCTACCTAGACCTGGCGGGCAAAGAATCATGTGACCATTTGTATCTAATCAGCAAGCTACAAGTGCAGGTGCGCAGACTTGAAATGGTCATGTGTTAACTTGCTGAAGGGCTAGATAATACAGCATCTGTGATTGGACATCCAGAAAGGGCCGGCAATACTCCTCTGGGGCTTGGATTCAGCGACGGCGTCTACCAGAGAGCTACATGTAGTGTAGGGCATTGCAGTCACCTCAGAGTGTGACAATGAGCAGTTGACACATATTTTCTCCATGCATGAGTTGTGAAGTGAATATTGCACTGTGTTATAATAATGTATAGATAACACACACACGGTATCGTCTCCTCATCACTGGGTCAATTAGAGATCAGTGAAATTAATGATCTATGACCAAATTGTGAGTTCTTCATAGACGAGATAACATCTTTTGACTGTGCACATGAGGCATATGTAATCGCTCCAATAAAATGTCGGCGCCAGAGAAATTGAAAAAGTTATTCATAAAACAGCCTTGTGTCATATATGCCGTTTTGTTTGCCTATCAAAAAAAAAAAAAAGAAGAGAAAAAAAAAAACCTACAGAAGTTTTAGAATTATAACCTCTACAAATGCTAATATCAAATTCTTCACTGTTCACAATATAATGATGCTTTGACTCGTAGTGAAGTCACAGCCACAAAAAGTTGATGGAAGATAACATGATCTCCTAATGCAAAAATGGCAAGGTTACCCTCAGAAGACTGAATTTGTTCAAACATGTTTTTTTCAACGTTTCATCAACAGAGGACCTGGAAAGTCCTGGAAAAGGCCTGGAAATTTGACTGTCGGCAGATGTATAAACTCGTATCAGGATTCATACACCTCTTGGAAAGTCCTTAAAGCTTCTGGAACTTAATTGCTAACCTGGAAAGTCTTGGAAAATGTTTAAAATTAAAGTCCTGGAAGAACTAAACTTTCATCTTCCTGGAGAACCAGCGATTTGACGCCACATGTTACTGTGCCAAATTTTGTTCCTAACTTGGTAATTTGCTTATGTTTGTTACGAGTAATTGTACTAATGACTCCTGGATAATTAAAATTATTGACCTGGAAAGTCCTGGAAAACTCTCGGAATTTTTTCCTGCTGTAAGTGTATGAACCCTGCCATATATTTCTGCTCAACTTAGACGATTTCCACATTAGAATTGTAAATTTGATATAATACATGGCAGCAGGACCTACGAAGTAGGGTTTGATATGATTTAAATGTGTACTCGGGAGATGACTTGGGGGCCCTATGTGCTACCATGAGAGAATTTATATAGCAGTCTCTAATTGACAGTGGGTACTATTAACTTTTCCAGATGTCACCGCGTAGCAACTATTATCGCCCTCAGTTTCTATTACCCTGGACACTGATCAGCCCAGCAGTACAGCACAAGGTCACCCATCCAAGTCTTGACCGGGCTCAAAGTCGCTTAACTTCAGTGATTTTACGAGAACCGGTGTGTACAACATGATATGCCGTATCAGGGAACCTTTAAAAGTCACAGTAAAACATACAGCCAAGAGTTCCCGATGGGCATGACAGTGCACTCGCTGAGCCATCAATAAATAATAAAAAATAATTATAAATCAAATTTTCATCAGAATACGGTCAGCTCAGAAGTTGTTGGTAACAATGCCCTAATGCACGTTCATGCCAAAAATCAAGGTTCTAATGTCACCGGTTCTCCTTATTTTGCCGACGAAAGGTTTCGGATGAACTGACTCACTCGCTCACTCATTCCCGGACAATTTGCAAATGGTAGGAAAATTCATATCAACTAGTGAACCCATTGTTGAGACAAACATGTAACACGGTTGTAATGATACAATGTAACACACATTTGTATGGCGTACAAAAATAACACTTTTATTCATTGCATATTTGCTGAGGGCAAGTTTTCTTGAAAAAGCAGCCAGCCCTGTGCTCCATTCAGAGTATACATACAGCATTACAGTCATGTCATAACAGTGTGCACTCTGATAAATAAACAATGCATGAAATAGGCAGCTTGATGAAATGTACTGCTCAAGGCAGTGTTCACAACATGTTATGGGTGGGGACCATTGGAGCCTGCTCTGTTGAACACTAAAAAAGAAGGGGTTATAAAAATTCGATTTAGGGTGTGCATACTTTATGAATGACCCCTTCAACATGTAACAGAATTATAGACAATTCCATTTCCCTACTGACCACAGTTAAATTCTAAAAACCAGTGTCACTTTAAAGTGAGTTATTTCCATTTCGGAGTAACTATGCCCTGCTTCACATAGTCTGATCACCCAATTTTTCAAACCCCGCATGCTTCACCATAGCCCTGGACTTATGCCAAGGCTCCGTACAGACATTCACAACATGTACATGTACTTGTCTTAGCTAAAGAAGATTGTTAATTCACAAAGATGACATTTGACATGTAAAACATTAACCGCTTGAAATCAAAAGGCAACTCCATGCACAAGGCCATCATGAAAACCAAGCATCACTTGGATGAGGATATGGAGTTACCCCCTGATGAGACCCTGACAAGCTCAGTGTTGACTGTTACTGATGATCTGTAACCCAATGTGCATGTACATGATGAATGATCAGATGTGGAGGGAACATATGTGTAATTTACCATCAACTGATTACATTAGTGCAGTAATTAGAGATAAACACTGGACCTGTTATACACACAAACAACATATGCCTACAACTGTTTGTTCATTCCATCTAGATTACTGTACTAGATTAACATGATTGAGGGCATTTAAATACATTTTGTTGTTATAATAATCATGGTGACTAGTCTTCAAAATATGCCTGATCACAATTCAAAACTTTAAACATGTTAAATGAGGTGTACGGTAATCTCTCTAATAATTCAATCACAGGAAGTGAAATTTCCCATCTTGAAACCTGTGGTTAAACAAGAAGTTGACAAAATTGTCCAAAATCAGTCAGATAATTCATTATTTTAGATAGTGATCAAATTTATTTGATCAGCTGATTGAATTTTGTCCCAAAAATTGGCAGTGATTGAATTTTGATAAGGGGATTGAACTATTGGAGAGATAACCATTTGCAAAACATGTAAGCTACCACACAGTGATTTGATCAGAAACAATTTGTGGTCATCAGTGCTATACTCCAAAGTTAAACACTTTCACATATTACACATAATCATGTACACATATAGTCCTTACGTACACGTATACCTTTTGGAATAAAATAAAATTCACAGCAAATTAATTAAGCTAACTCAAAGGTGAATCTTGTGAATTATACCATAGTTGCATGGTCCACACTGATCAAAATTATTTGTTCCTCTACACACACATTCAGGTAAATAAACTTAAAAATGATATATACATTGTTGTATCATATAATCTCAGATGAGTTCCATTGTTCAGGAGGTTAAATCCCCTTCCTTATTTCATGGTCATGAAAATATGTTCTGGCCATCATGATTTTGTTCATGGGTATTTTCATTGAACAAATATAATTCATGGCCTGTTCACACCTAATTAATGGTATTTTCATGGTCACTGCATCCAGTAGAGATGCCAACATATCCAACAGTAATTCAAGCATCTCCAGTAGTGATTCCAGTATGTCCAGTAGTGATTCCAGCATATCCTGGAATATTGATCTATCAGTGGGTCAACACAGAACTTTGCGATTAGAAAATTTCATTCTGGAGTAATTCCTTGTAGACTGGATCACATACTGCATACTGAAGTAGAATACAGCTACTCGTATACCATGTCATACATTTATGGACTGAAAAATATTGTACATTCACTTGCAAGAAAGCACAACCAAAAATTTAGCATGTACCATGGACAAACTCCGGTATAACGTTTGAGCATTCGCCAACGCTTTCAGAAACTTCATTATTCCTGACTGGCCCATTTGAAGATGTCTAATGATGAATATTTTATTTTCTCGTATTTCCTAGGAAGTTTTCAGCATGTTGTTCCATGCAGGATTAGTCAGTGGTCAAATATTCACAATGTAAGCCAATGTCACAACAGTGGATGTGCCAACTTCCTGCAACATTGAGATTATATTTCCATGTGAACTTCATTATGTTTATCCTTGGACTGAATGATTTTCAGGCAACAGTCTTGAGATTCTGTTCCGACTTCAATGACTGTGAATCTCAAGTTTATGTGTATAATGAACAGAAATATCTTTTCCATAGAACCATGACAAATGTGATCTCCTACAATGTACATGCAGAAACCGTATCAAAACGAAAGCACAACCACAATCATATAATTCGATCGCACGGTAGAAATGGTCCTGTCGTCGGATTAAAGTCTTCGATATTATGGTTCACAACTGATAAAAATCTCTCCATATTAGAAAACGGAGCATTATCACATATATTCAGAGATTCATTCATAAAATACTCAAAATTTGAAGAAAAAAATATGCAGACCTAATTTTTCACAACACTAAAACTGATGTTCTTCAAAACCACTGCGTAATCTTTCCGTTTCTGCTTTGTCATTGGCTACAGTGTTATATTGTTTTTCTTTACCCGTGCTCCCATTGTCTTTGTTTTCCGCTGTTTTCTTGAGCTCAGAAATAATCATGGCATCAAGCATGCCGTTATCTGAGGGAGGGTCCACCTGATTGGTCAAGCTCATGTGGTATCGTTCCTTCCGTTTGTCACGAAGCTTGCAGACTAAGCATATGATTGGTCCGAGAATGATCCAGAAACCTATGATAGAGCCTGTTATAACTGCAGTCATTGCGCTTGCAGAGAGGCCTTCTGATTGGCTAACAGCCGCCGATGAGTTGAGAGAAGTGTTTTCATTGGGCAACGTGCTAGTTGGGATGACAACCGTGATTTCCTGTAGAGGAGCGGTTGTCGTATTCACAGCCACTGTGGTTGTCATTGCAACAGTTGAGGCTGATGCTGTTTGATTGGTGACGACCTCTGTTGACACAGTTGGAGTCACCGCTACTTCCGTGGCATTTGTTACCTCTGTAACATTCATGGTTGTCGATGGCGATGTAATATTCATAGCATCTGTCACCACTACGAAGGAGTCGGTAAGAGGCTGTGTAGAATTTTCCGCAGTTACATTTTTCGCTTCTGTAGTGGCATTGAGTAAATCTGAATCCGTTTCATTCAGTCTAGAAAATGTCTCGTTCATGGAAGTTGTTTCATTGAATTTACCTGTTAAATTTGGTGACGATGTTACAGTGTTAGTAGTCACATCATCACTGGTTGTATTTAGTGTGGTCAATTTTGAGGTCGTGTTGACCTCCGGTATTTCCAATATAGTATCTGGAGTCGTTACATTGTTGTCTTTTGTTTCATTGTAAAGTTTGATTTCTTCAGGTTTGGTCCCGAGGGTAACATTTTCTGCTACCGTTTTGTTGGTAACTGGAATGTCAGAAATCACAATTAAATCAGTTTCATTTGTTGTTGTTGTTTCCATGACAACAGTCTCTGCAGTATCATTTGAAAGGGTCCCATTGGTGCCCAGGGGGAGATAGCTCTTGTCTGGACTGGACTTGGTGAGAGATTCATTCGCCACGGTTTTGTCCAGCATTTTAGTCGTCACCACTGTGGTTGTCTCATTATCGGGTAAAACGAGCGGGAGAGGAATTGGGTATTCGGTAGTCTCATTTGATGGAGGAGGAGAAGGAGGCTGTAGTGGTGGAGGAGGCGGGGCCATTGTCACCATAGTGATGGAGTCTGTTGTAGTATCCATCAAAGAATCTGGTTCTATTTTTGACCCATCACCGGTGCCATTTTTCATGTCCGTGTCAGCGGTGGGATATTTCATTGTGGT
The DNA here is from genome assembly GCA_036873755.1 of Hanleya hanleyi. Taxonomy (NCBI): domain Eukaryota; kingdom Metazoa; phylum Mollusca; class Polyplacophora; order Lepidopleurida; family Hanleyidae; genus Hanleya; species Hanleya hanleyi. The sequence goes on from JAVTVY010050543.1 coordinate 154,462, forward strand.
ACTCCCTAATTCAGAATCAGAAAGTTTCCCTAACAAGACAGATGCTGCAGTGCTGGAGGGGATTACAGAATTTTCTGGGCTAGATGCTGCAGGGTCTTGTTCAGGAACTAAAACAGGCACTGGAGTAGATGTGACCTTATTTTCACCCACTTTTGAAGGGGATGTTGCCTGTGGCGTCTTAGCTTGTGTGGTTGTGTTTGGTGAAGACTTATCACCTGTGTCAGAGACTGAATCTTTAATTGGAACACTATCAATGACTGATCCAGCCTTTGCTGAGGTGACTTGGTGCTCTGGGTTAGATTCCGTTGTCGTCATTTTTTCTGACAAGTTCATGTCGAGAGGTGGCGCGTTTAATGAATCACTTTTGGCTTTCGCTATCGTTGGTTCATTGGGAATATCACTGGTATAACTTGTTCTCGGCGTTGTTTTTACCTGTTCTAATTTTGCTTCTGAATCCTGTTTAGTACCTTCCCCTGGTAAGCTTGCAGGTATTTTAGGCTCAATAGTGTCCTTAACTGGCTGACTTGCAGGTAAACTGATGTCCCCAGCTTCATTGCCCCCAGGGGGTATGGTGTTCAATGAACCGAGCGATTCGGCCTGATTTTCTACTCCGGCGATTTTATCAGCTTCACCACCATTGACTGATGATGCTTTCGAATCTTGCCGATCAGTGTCGGAATTTACAGGGTCAGGTGTTGTGGTATCTGGAAGGGGAGGTAACCCTTCAGCTCTCCTCAGCCTCCGGATCAAGCTGTTGTCCAGTCTTGACGCAGGATGACCAGAAACCCCATATAAAACCAGACACAATGTCCAGGACATAAGACACAGTTTGACGAGACAGTTTGAACACATTCTGGTCGACAATATCATTCCGTAGTTTTATGAATTTAATAAACGCTCTCAATCCGAGCATACATGTACTACATTTGGTCCTTTTGTTGAAGGACGGCGACCTTTCACATCAAGAATGCAGGGTAAATCCAGATATTCATAGATTATTCCATGTCTAGACGTTCAAATAGTAGTCCTGTCTGTCACAGCGATGCAGATCTCGTGGTTTAACTGTAAAGTGGAGTCCCTCACTTGTAATGTACAAATCGTTGTTGTTGTTTTGTTCACCTATGACTCGATGCTACATGTAGTTAACTGTGTCTTGGCCGAGTTTACCTGTGAAAAATAAACAGGTAATAATTAGCTGTAGTAATAATTAACTTACATGTACCTGTATATAACAAACGAGTCTGAACCTGAACTTTGATATTTCTCACAAGGTCAATTATCTTATACATGTATTTCAATCACAGGAAGTGAAATTTCTTCCCATAATTCTCGGGGGCTGATCAAATTGCATTATAACAGGAAGCTGACAAAGTTGTCCATGACTTTTGAGAGAGTAAGCTGATTGGGGGTGCGCCTGAAGTTTATTAGGGTTATTGAATTATTAGTGGGTTTATGGTAAATGACAATTAAAAGAGAACTGGAATATCTTCTGCTGAATACATAGACTGAAAGAGAAGATAAAATACCACACAATCATGTCAAAGTTAGAGCATCTCCCCATTCATTTACACTTGTCCCTCATTATAATGCTGAAGCTGGGTGACGAAATATTGACTCTATAGTGAGTCTTCATATGCAGTGTGCATATTACAGCTATTGGGGGATATACATGTACATGTAACAGTGGCTGTGCTATACTGAAAACAGCTCTATAATGAATGGTGTTATAGCATGGGACAAATGATACTGATTCAAGTGAATTGTGTCTAACTTTTGAGTTGTACCATATATTCTGTATTGATTGACAGAAAGCCTGAAACAAAATCAAAAACATTTGATGGGTTGGGGGGTGGGGAGAGGGCAGATATAATTATTGATGATATTTCCATTGATCCTCTATTTCATACATGTACATGCATTATATTAGGATAAGACCTTACAATTTGAGTTAATGGGAGAGGTTGAATATTGCTTGCAGAGCCCTAACTACATTGTACAGGAACTTGGACCAGTTTAACCAAGGAGGAATAATAGCGGTCAACCTGGTGTAAATGAAACGATAGAATCAAGTGTACATCGACATGTAATTAAAAAGAAACAGACATTTGGCTGATATTTTCTCCTCTTTGTCATGTTCGTAGTACACCTGTAATGAACTGATCTAAAGTTATCAGAAAAGAAAACGTACCCTAGAATAGCTGTTGTTGACCTATCAAAATATGCGTGGAAAAAGCCAAATTTTTCTTTTCTAATAATGGATTATCTATCTGCCACACCTGACTTCTCTCTGTCAAAGAAAATAACTGTTTCTATTTTCACCTGAGGTCGTTGATTCGGCCGGTGTCCTGGCACGTATGTCAATTTGTTTAACGCAATGACAAACGTCCCATAGGTATATACGATGTATACAATTTCGCAGCAAAAGAACCGGAATAATTAAACTGCCGGGCAGACCTGGTGGTAATGTTAAATAAATGACCACAAAGGCGGAGGGCCAGCGGGCAGGTATAAATTAACCTGTTATGCGACCATTGTTAACATTGGCTCAACTGGGCTTACTTCAACTTACACCAATACTTTAACATGGGGGCTCTCTTGGGGTGTTTTAATGGAGGTTCTTTTGGGGATTAGAAGAGTTTTTAGCCAAGATTTGTTCATTAATAAAATTTACTGTATGAGCCCTCACTCATCTAACATGATCAGCTTATGCTTCATACTTTTACTATACCAGTACTTGTTAATCAGGGTTCAGCTTATCTTGGCATTTGTAAGGCGGTTTTGCTTTGTGGATGAAACATTTCACATAAATTCAGTCTGGGTTATTTCTTTCACTTGCCTGAAGTCATACTTTTGTATATGCCAGCCAGGGTATTACCATGACGATTTCGCCCAATCTATCCATTTTTTGTTTCCTGTGATATAGTTCTGATTTCTCAAGCTCACAGATTGCAACCAAACTTCCTGTGGTGGCAGACTGTCTCATCTGTGTCCACCGTCAGAGATATGCTTCAAATTTTGACCTGATAGCCAAGAATTTCTAAATTGGACTTGAAAGGTTCAACTTTGAGATTACTTGACCTGATAACTTACATGTATTACCTTCGTAACACAAACTTACCTCAGTAAACTTAATTGGACTTCATGGAGTGTTTTCTTCAGTAGTAAATCATGATGATTTTCTCAAGTTATAGAAGCAGATTTGTGTCATTTCCAACTATCTTCTCAGCTTCTGGGATTTTTAGTTGACATTCTCTTGTCAAGTTGTAAATAAGATTGTGTCAGTTTCAATATTCCCTCTGAGCTGTGGAGTGTTTAGTTGACATCCACTGACTGGTGTATATTTCAGGGACTACCATTCTATATTCAGTATTCAGGACCTTATAAACCTCAAGCAGAGTTGAGGAAAACATTTGGTGCCAGAGCAATTTGTCAATCTTTGATGTTAACTTGTAGTAAGTAATCCAGTAAATTGGCATTAACCTCATGGGGGGGGTTGGCTGGCTTTGGAAGATTAACCTTGTTTACCAGATAATGTTTACATGATTCAATGTTAAGTAAGGCTTGTGACACATTTAACACTAAAACAGGTTGCACACCACCAAATGATCTCCTTACTATTTAATAGTAAATTGGCCTGGAACATGTCCAAAAAACCCTATTCTCAATATTTCCCAACGACTAATAACATATATCGCCAGAAAGCCTGGCTTCTGGTTCCAAACAGATCAAAAATTGAGGTGACCTTATGTACCATTTTTCCAAGCCATAGCTGGAGGAAGATATGCCTTAGAATAAACACCCCCATGGCGACGGCAGGGGGTGTGTAATGAAAATTTCCTGAAATTTATTTTTTATTTTCAAGGTGACCAAGAAACTTCTTAGTTATGAAGACCAACTATTGTAGAGAGATAAACAAAAAGTAATACACAAAACAATTCACTTCCGGAATAAATATGGTAAAATCGTCGTAGCCGGTCTTCTATTCTCCGGTATAACCCTCGGTACAAGAATCATTTAGTGGTGTGTAACCTACAGGTTAGAAAGAACTACCTCTCTAAAATGAGAGATAAAAAAAAGGCATTTTTACCTAATTAATTAAACAATGTATTCAACAAAGAGACATCCGCCATAGGCGACCATTGACATATATATCCACATCAGGTGGTATTAACTGTTACGCTGCGGTGAGCCGTTCAAACGGCTCTCGTCTTTCTATACGAAAAATGCTACGAGCCGCAATACTGGCTTGCCTTTGCTTCTGTCAATGCGAGTACAGCGAGGTACCATTCTGGAATCGCTTTTTTCAAATTTACCAAGCATGAAACTCGATAAAAACCATACATATATTGTTAGCTAAGCCTGATTTGATTTCTTGGATGTAAACTTGATATTCTGTCTCAGAATAACGAAGTCGGGAGGGAGAAATAAAAATGAAAAATAAAAAAACACCAACGGAGGTTACGTTGTCGAGAAGCCGCCCAGAAAATATAAAATACTCACAGAAAACCCCTTCAAAATATATGATTCTTTGGTATAGTTGAAGTACAGAAGCTCGGTTTATATTTCCAAAGTGCGGGTTTCGATGGAATCCGCTAAACAAACTTTATTTTCAAATTTCTGTCGAGCTTCTGCGCCACGTAATTTCGTCGCGATGAGATAAAATGGCGTTTCCCTCAGATCAGCTTGACCCAGTTGAAGGGCTCTGGCCAATGAGCGCTTCGATGTAGGTCACGTTACCACGCTTGTCCAATCAAGGTAATCGATATAGGATCGGCTGTTACGGTTACTAGAGAAACGGGAAAACACCCCCTTGCAGTTTTTCGATGTTATCGTCTGTTTGATTGGCCATCGGTCGAAATCACGCCTTCAATCAGAAACTACAAAGAATTCCCTTTCCAATGAGACGTCATACGCCCGAAATGGCGGACGAAAAGTCGGAAAAGACCAGGGAGAAAGGCAGCTGAAAAACCAAGATTTTCCGCTGTAATTCCTCATAATTCGCCATTTTCGACCGCAATTCTACCAAAATACTGTAGTCTCTTCAAATAAATTTTATTTACGCTGACAACATCGTCGATTTTGCTATAAAATGCGGTCGAATAGCATTGACTAAACAAGTTGGGATACATTGATATGGGAGTACAGTCATTTGCCCTTCTGGACATTTGCCCTTTGGACATTTGCCCTTCGGATATTTGCCCTTCTGACCATTTGCCCTTCAGGTCAATTTGCCCTTCCACCCATTTGCCCACATTACACATGGTATATGGGAGACTGATCTAGTAAACTTCTGAAGAATATGTTTAAGTTCTTAATGTTTATTTCACAGAGAAAAGATATCCAACTTCAAAAGAAAAAATGATACTCCAAAGACCAGTTAGAATAATGGGGAAATAATAATCAACACTTGAACAAAACCAGTGATTTGTTAATCAGAATTATCTGTAAGTGACCCAAGCCTCAGGGAGTGATGGGTGATCAGTGAGGGGATAATCTGGATTATCTCTGACTATTTATTTTCTTCTGCTGCTTAGTGGCATTTCTTACTCAGCTCTTTCATCTGATACTTCAAAGACCAGTTAAAATAATGGGGAAATAATAATCAACACTTGAACAAAACCAGTAATGTGTTAATCAAGATTATCTGTGAAAAAATGAATATGTTGCTGTGGATGAAGTAAACATTAAGACCGAACTTGAATATATTCGTCAGAAGTTATTATTATTCAATATAAATATTGTTATCTATTATTTATTTATTTCTTTATATATTTAGCGCTGGAAAAGATATTCTAAAAACAAAGAAATGTACCGCAAAATTTAAATAAAACATTGAGTTGATGGGCCGCGAAATCCGAATGGGAAGCGGACCTAAAACTACAATTTCAATCAATCAATTCGTCAGAAGTTTACTAGATCAGTCTCCCATATACCATGTGTAATGTGGGCAAATGGGTGGAAGGGCAAATTGACCTGAAGGGCAAATGGTCAGAAGGGCAAATATCCGAAGGGCAAATGTCCGAAGGGCAAATGTCCAGAAGGGCAAATGACCTAGATCCATTGATATGTTAGGCCAGTCACCAGCAAACGAAATTAAATAATATTTTTGTTCATGAAATCCGGATTTAAAAAAAAAAAAGTCAGCATTTCTCCTCGTACATCATACAAAGAACTTAGCAGCATAACAGTTAAAAAACAAATTGTCGTATATCTACAATGTAATTTGCATAATAATAGATGACATTTTGTTCTGTATTATATCGGCATACTTTCAATGGAAATACTGTTATGACGTAACAATATACATGTATAAGCTTTAGCTGTCTGGAGATTTTGGGATGCTATGATGGATATTAAGTTATTACATGTATTTAAGTGAAAATGAACTTTTTTACCATCTATTTTAGAGAGATAGTTCCTATCCTGTAAAAGGCTTTTTGCTGCATGGTGGAGTGACACGTCATACTTACAATCAATATATTCATTGTCCCATTTTTGTTGCAATGTACAGGCAAAGAAAAGTAACTGAACATCAAATGCAACATAAACAAGTGAGGTGAATTCTCAGTTCATTTCTGGTGAGGTCCATTTTTTCATACTTTTTAATGAGAAATCGAGCCATTCCTTGACATTTTGCATGGAGAGGCCAAAATTAAAATATGTTTTGTTTAGGTTACTCCACCTACCCACCAAAAAAGCTCCTGCCCAAAACTTTTTAGTAACAAGTATATTTTTTATTCATCAAAGAAATATATGATCTTTCTGAAACTGTCTTACATGTATATTGAAATTATATTTATTCCAGGAAACTACATGTTTGTAAATCAGGATCTACACAATGAGAGTATTTTCTCTGTTTGGCACATCTCTGTCTCTAATCTTATGAAGCAATGTTGTCACCAGGTATGAAATCCAGGAAAAATTCAAATGAAAAAAAATAAAAATTTACCTGCAGATCTACATGTATGGTTTGTAGAAAGGTTCTGTTACCCCAAACAAACAACTTTAATTTTGGCCTGATCGTGATAATTGTTGTGCTGTATGCGTCTGTGAGTACATGTAGTTTATTTGAGGTAGATAATAGTCTGCTTCTGTATTAGTGTTCTTAAGAGGATGTTAAAAAATTAGAGGATACTGGTCCTATTTGAGAAGACTTGCAAAATTTGTTGTACTTTTGTCTTTAGTTCAGCTTGTTGACAAAAATACCGTCCAGGTCTCGGTGACTTTTCAATTCTGAGAATAGTCTGCTTCGGGATAGTCTTATCTCCAGTAACAAATATATGCTACAGGGCCAGACAGATGTACACACATAATTCTCCAACTTTTTCTCCCCTCTTCCAGTGATGTGGTACAGATCATGGTACCATAAATGAGCCATAGTGATAACACTATAAATAGTTGCATTGTCTACTGCACTGATTATATATATATTTAGCCGAATAGACAAAGTGTTAGGTGTCATCTGCTTTCATGTCTAATTTTAAATCTTGAGTGTATTTTTTGTTCCCATACCCAATATGATATGCATAAGTTTTTGTGTAAATACATGTAAACTTAATTTGAGCTTGTATGTATAATATAGAAAATGCATTTATACATATCCAGAAATTGATTGATTTTTTTCTTCTTTCCCAGACCAAATATAGTAACTTCATGCTTTGATATTTTTGTTGTGCAATGACAACACTTATTGGATTCCTGAATCTAATGGAATATTTTCTCAAAATGGCACTGAGAACATTTAGTGCACATGTAATCTATATGACATATGTGAGGACCTTGGTATTGTAACAAATTCTAAAAAAATGTACATGTACAATGCAGTTTCAACTATTTTAACTGATTTGGCTAACCCCTTTCAGCAGTGCATAAGAGCCAAGCAAACCACACTTATCAAAGTATATTATATGATTTCTTCGCTGGAATCACCACATTCAATAATTAGCAAGAAGGCTGGTGTTCTGAGATGCAATGCTTCAGTCACATTCTAAATCATTTAGAATATGTGCTATACAACAGGATATCGATACCCCCCCCAATAAACTTTTTTCTTGGGATCTCTCTCTCAAAAAGAAAAAAATAATAGAGCTGAAACTGTGTAGCTTTGTGACTTTGTAGCTTATCATATTGGGATGCATTTGAGCCTAGTTGCATAAACTCCGAGAAGAGGATCATGGGTAAATTCAAAATGGCGGCAAGTTTGAAAAGATGGGGTTTTTTTTGGTCTTTTCCTCAAAATTATGGCTCTTTTGCACCTAGAAGTGAGCAAAACCTACTTCACATCATATGATTATTTACTAATATATCCTGCAGTGTTTGCGAAGAAATTGCATATTGAAAAATTGACCGAAAACTTTCTTCTGGGAAAATTACTTCACTGTGACTTCATCAGTGTGACCATTTCGGATTAATTGACATTTTCTGGTAGAGGTGGATCCAGCGGTACACTATGTGTGACTTTCAGCTTCCAAATATTCAGGGATAACCAAAATATTTAAGGGAGTGAGAGCTTTTAGGCTTAAAATATAAAACACAAGAACCTCACTGATCTTAGCAAATGCAATGATAAAAGGTTATTTAATGTAAGACAGTTAGCTCATGGGGTGTGGACAGGAGCCCTTGAGGAGGGAACATGAGTTGTGGGCTTGTTCACTTTTGGAATAAGCCCATTGGACTCGTGTCCATTTGGGATGCTGTCCTGGGCCCTTAGATCATATGCCACTAAAGTTGGCAAAATTATTAGATTTGGATGCTTTTATCTGGAAGGTATTTTCAGTTACAGTCATATGTTGTTACATGTAGATGTATGTTAGACATCTGCTTCACCTAATCTTAAGTAAACACCTCTGTCCTGTCAAAGTGACATTGATAGCTTCATTAGTGTCACCTAAAACAGCTGGATTCTATCACTGGTCAGTTAATTCCTTCCCTCTTATCAATATAACTGGTACCCAAGCTTGTTTTGAGATGCTATATATCTAATTTGTTGCTGTCTTACTCCAACCAGCATGGTGGTCTTTGTGTGACAATATTAAGCTGGGTAATAAAAATCTCCCGGAGTCAAATTAACAATACAAGTAGGTAAACGTGTAAAACGATCAGCTCACTTGGCCCACTAGTCCTTACAACAGGTATTTAGTTTCTGACGCCTTGTTAGCTCCATTGTTCAGGTGTGCGATCACCAGCAGCGTGTTATACAAGCGTACAAGGATGTAACATCGTGACATGCTTGAGTTACTTCACCCGTAGAAAAACTCATCTCCGTTAATAACCATGTTAAAATTATACCCTGGCTTACCTCAAATTTGGGAGATGTTAAGTCGGAATTCCAAGCGGACTGGCCGGTGTTGAACTGACATATCATGAATTCTTAGATATCTCTGTCTGAGATCTTGTTCTGTAAGCCATCCTGCTAGATACTAGTTCTGTCCATCCTTCGGTGAACAAGAAGCATGGATGAAGTTTTGAAGTAGCCGGTCACATTGTGTCTCCTATTGCCTCACTCCAGTACACACACTCTTGCTATTACTTCCTGTGGTCTCAGTTGAACTGACTCATGGCTGGGTCGGTCCATTCTTCTTCAAATTTGGAGGGGTGTTAGGTGAGCTGGAGTCACCTTAAGACATCTGATAAGATGTTATGGCATACAGATCTCACCCATATGTGTAATCTTCCCAAAGGGGATGGTGTAACTTTATCTACAAGTTTATAACAGTATGTAATGAGTTACTGTGTAAATTTCCCCTTCTCACTGATATGCAGCACAGCTGCTTCAGGCCAACCCTCTATTTATTTACTGCATTACCACATCCTTCTCAATTGCCTTTTATTAAATAAAGCCACCATGTCTGAATGGATTTTTTTTCTTTGGTATATTTGGACAAATTAATTTTAAACTTTATGCTTCTTCCCCTTTAATTCACCAAAATTTGGTATGAATCAATATCTGGGGGATATAGAAATGGATATGGACAAAACACCCAGGGGACAAGACACACAAGGACAAAACACCCTAGGACAAAACACCCAAAACAGCAAAAATGGACAAAACACCCAAGTCAAAATATAAATGCTTTTTTTTTTGCTGAAATCGTGGAACGACTGAGTCGGACCAAAATCCAAATGTTTACAATCGTAAAGGTGTGTGGCAATTTCCGACTGAATCGCTTGCAATATTTTTCTATTACCAATAAACTTACAAGCTTTTGATCACATGTTAGCTAATTATCAAATCATATTGATGTGGTAGTACAGACAAATTTCTATTGTCATATGACCAGTTTTATTTGGATTTTCCTGATTGTTACGACAATGTTGTGAAAATTGAACAGCAAACATTTTTCCCCCAAAGAAATATATTATCCATTTCTGTATCGCTGCACAAATGAGCAATCCTCTTGCTCAATGGATGAAATGCGCATGTGACTTCAAGGGAGATGACCTGCTAACGACAAAGTTATGGTCATGGTAAAGAATAGGCCTCAGCTCCTCAAACAGCTTGTTGTGAGAGGCGACTAACTGGAGTACACGTGGGGTTCCTGGGTGTGAAAAAGAATAGGATCCCACCTGTGGGGTTCCATGTGTAAAAAGGAATAGGACCCAAATGTCATGATATAACTGAAATATAGTTGAAAATCATATTCACTCACTCATTCATAGTAAAATAAAATAACCAATCATCAAGAAAGATCAGTGGGATAGGGTCTGAATCGAGGATATGCACGCCCAATCTGTTTATAGCAGTGGAGTTAGTTCAACAGTTTACCCTTTTGTAGAGCATTTAGTGGATTTTATTTAACATGTTAATCAGCTTCCTGTGACACCTGCCCATCCTGGGGAGAACCCCAGATATCAATGTTGTTTTGGTTACAGGTAGTTTTATTGCGTAACTCAGGTGGGTGTCAGTATCATTTACATGTCACAGGGGTTGAATTGTTAATTACAAGTAATACACCCTTCACTTGATATCATGGAAATACTCACACAATTTCTGTCAAACCAAACCCGGAGCAATCCATCTTTTGACAAAAGGCAGTTGCATTGCTGGTGCTTTGATGCATGACTCCCAGTATCCATTCATTCATATACATTTAACGATTGATAATCCAATTAACTGACAATTAAATCGGGAAGGGGGGATTCGGTTAAGCACGGATCATTCAAAATCTGTCATATAATATACATATACCTGTATTTCTTGCCTTTTTGTTCCATAAAATGAGATTTCAATACCAAAATAAGTCTGTTCCTATTTTGAGTAAATGACTATTCACATGTAGCCACTTTAGGAAGCTCTTCATCGACATGTGGACTTTAGACTGAAGTGGGTTGATATTGTCTGGAGCTCCTATAAGCCTATTCCTGGAGTAAACACTTGGTGATTATGTTGGAAAATAATATATTTGTATATATATATATATATGGTAAATCTTCCAATATTCAGTCACTGGATATGAAATTTTCTGCCAGAAAATCTGAGGGTAGTAAAATTTATTAGATAATTCATTATTTTTGTGTTATTCTAATGATTTTAAAGGGCGATTAAATTTATTAAAATGACTGATTGCATTTTCTCCACAAAATCAGGTGAGATTAAATTATTGGAGGATTTGACGTAGCATTTGACGTAGCATTTTATACGAATGTTGGAAAGTTTATAATAATAAAACTTCAGTATCTTTATTGGTGAACTAACACTCAAGCACAGCCAAATTTGTGTTCATGTCAGCATGTGCACATACAGTAATCTCTACAAAAATTCGCACATATTAAAAACACTTCATAAGCCAGTTCCTGAAAATTTTCTGTGAGTATTCAGCTCTGGTTTGGCTACTGTATGAAACGTTGACAAAAGACATCCATCAATCTAATTTTTGAAAAATTAAATTGAATAAATAGCTGGTCTAAAAGTGTTTGAATTATCGGGATCATTATTAGAAGGATTACCTAATCTTTAAAAGAACTATTTTTACAAAAGAAAATATTATTTGTTGCCTTTGAGGTCATTATGGTCATATTTAGAATGAGAAAGTATGGTAATCGTGTTTACTGTTGGTAATCTTGTTTACTGTTAACCTTCACTCGTATCACAAATGGGGTAAACAGGATTACCTTCCTGTCCTGACTGTTATTCTATGTTAACGCTTGACTGACCAAGGTTAAGGTGAAAGAGTTAATACAGATAATCTTAGCTGATAAAATCAAGCTTGTGGACATACTGGCTAACATACATATACACATCTTACTACCCATAATATTAGTGGATAGAAAAAATGACAACAAATTCATGCGCTCTATTATCCTCCTCTTGAAACTTAAAGCGATTAATGCATTGGTACATGTATGTGTTCAACCAGCATAACTGACTATACCTCGAACACAACAACCCAGAAATTATCATTAATATATATATGATATAAAGATTCCACATTTGGTTAACCATGCTCAACTAGATTACTCTTTCAGTCCGATTACTTCTGTCTCTCTCACATTCAGATTACACATTCACATCACACACACTGTCTTACATTCAGATTGCACCTGTCTTACATCCAAATTACACCTGTCTTACATCCAGATTACACCTGCCTTGCATTCAGATTACACCTGTCTTATAGTCAGAATACACTTGTCTTACATCCAAATTACACCTGTCTTATATTCATATCACACCTGTCTTATAGTCAGATTACACCTGTCTTACATCCAGATTACACCTGTCTTACATCCAGATTACACCTGTCTTATATCCAGATTACACCTGTCTTATATCCAGATTACACCTGTCTTATATCCAGATTACACCTGTCTTACATCCAGATTACACCTGTCTTACATTCAGATCACACCTGTCTTACATTCAGATCACACCTGTCCTACATCCAGATCACACTTGTCTTACACCCAGATTACACCTGTCTTACATCCAGATTACACCTGTCTTACATCCAGATTACATCTGTCTTACATCCAGATTACACCTGTCTTACACCCAGATTACACCTGTCTTACATCCAGATTACACCTGTCTTACATCCAGATTACACCTGTCTTATATCCAGATTACACCTGTCTTATATCCAGATTACACCTGTCTTACATCCAGATTACACCTGTCTTACATTCAGATCACACCTGTCCTACATCCAGATCACACTTGTCTTACATCCAGATTACACCTGTCTTACATCAAGGTTATACCTGTCTTGCATTCAGATCACACCTGTCTTACATTCAGGTTACACCTGTCTTACATCCAGATCACACTTGTCTTACATCCAGGTTATACCTGTCTTGCATTCAGATCACACTTGTCTTACATCCAGATTACACCTGTCTTACATCCAGATCACACTTGTCTTACATCCAGGTTATACCTGTCCTACATCCAGATCACACTTGTCTTACATCCAGATTACACCTGTCTTACATCCAGATCACACTTGTCTTACATCCAGGTTATACCTGTCCTACATCCAGATCACACTTGTCTTACATCCAGATTACATCTGTCTTATATCCAGATTACACCTGTCTTACATCCAGATTACACCTGTCTTACATTCAGATCACACCTGTCCTACATCCAGATCACACTTGTCTTACATCCAGATTACATTGCTGAATGCGACGTTAAACCTTAATTCTCTCTCTCTCTACATCCAGATTACACCTGTCTTACATCCAGGTTATACCTGTCTTGCATTCAGATCACACTTGTCTTACATCCAGGTTATACCTGTCCTACATCCAGATCACACTTGTCTTACATCCAGATTACACCTGTCCTACATCCAGATCACACTTGTCTTACATCCAGATTACACCTGTCTTACATCCAGATCACACTTGTCTTACATCCAGGTTATACCTGTCCTACATCCAGATCACACTTGTCTTACATCCAGATTACACCTGTCTTATATCCAGATTACACCTGTCTTACATCCAGATTACACCTGTCTTATATCCAGATTACACCTGTCTTACATCCAGATTACACCTGTCTTACATTCAGATCACACCTGTCCTACATCCAGATCACACTTGTCTTACATCCAGATTACATTGCTGAATGCGACGTTAAACCTTAATTCTCTCTCTCTCTCTCTACATCCAGATTACACCTGTCTTACATCCAGGTTATACCTGTCTTGCATTCAGATCACACTTGTCTTACATCCAGATTACACCTGTCTTACATCCAGATCACACTTGTCTTACATCCAGGTTATACCTGTCCTACATCCAGATTACACCTGTCTTACATCAAGGTTATACCTGTCTTGCATTCAGAACACACCTGTCTTACATTCAGGTTACACCTGTCTTGCATTCAGAACACACCTATCTTACATCCAGGTTATACCTGTCTTGCATTCAGAACACACCTGTCTTACATCCAGGTTATACCTGTCTTGCATTCAGAACACACCTATCTTACATCCAGGTTATACCTGTCTTGCATTCAGAACACACCTGTCTTACATCCAGGTTATACCTGTCTTGCATTCAGAACACACCTGTCTTACATCCAGGTTACAACACTGTAATTGATGCATCATGATTGTTTAGGTTTATCACCGAAATGTAATGAAGGTTTATGCCTGCTCAGCTCATCATTAATTATAGTATATTCCAAATGCAGAGTTGGTCTTTCTCCAGACAGCTTCAACTGCCAAGATAGTTCAACAATTTTCTTACATGACAGGCGTTTTTGCGTGTCAAGTTTTGTTACAAAAACTTCAAATCGAGGTGGCCTGGATTTATTCATGCGTAGATGTTTGCCCACCGTTCCGACTTTCCGGTTATTTCATGGCAAATTGATCTTGTTAAAGAACTCGTAAAACTGTTCCGCTCTGTATGGCTTGTCTGCCTTTGACGATGTAATATATTCTATTCATACATAAGGTTAAATTTCATGGACTTTTCATCACCCTGTAACATTATACAGATTAATATGAATGATTTCCAAATTGAGGGTGAAAATCTGCACAAAAGGCAACTGTAAATTATGCCCCATTTGACAGGAGTCCTGTATGTACAGCTTTGTGTGGATGGTTTACTGAACATGAATCTTCATTTGTTGAACATATGTTGAAGAAGTTTTGACACCTGAAGTAGCACTTATTTTTTTTTTTTTTTTTTTTTTTTTTTTTTCCACTTGAATAATTCCAGTAAATCCTCTAATAATTCGATCGCAGGAAGTAAAATTAATTCCCACCATAAAATCAAAATTTATTACAACAGGTAATTCATCATTTCTGCTTTAGTTTAGTGATTTAGTGAATTTGAATTTTAACCCTGGTCCTGTCAGACATTTATACGCTGGTCGAAGTGTGAGTGCCAGGCTGTCAAGCAGAGTTGAACTGTTCAAAATGGGCTAAAAAAAACGGCGACTGTCTGGTCGTTGAAAACTGGATGGTATATGATGCACGATACATCAGCTTGAAACCCTGAACATAATTCAGAACATATTTGGCATTTTACAGCTTTAGAAATATTTAGGAACCACAATTATCTTTATAATTATTATTTGCAATTTGGCAAAAATAGTGTACCGTAAAACTCACGGAAGAAATTTTATCACGTTCAAAATATCACTGATGAACAGTCTGTTTTGCTTCATCTCGACTGAATAACTCGTCTAAATTCTTAAAGATGTCACGGTATGTATTCCTGGTAGTGAAATTAATTCCCCCCATAGAATCAAATTTATTAGATCAGGTAATTCATCAGTTCTTAATTAGGTTTAGTGATTTCAGAGGTTGATCAAATTCGTTAGAAGGAATGATTGAATTTTGTCATCGGTATTGTGGGTGATTGAATTATAGCTTGACAGATTGAATTATTGCAGGATTCATTGTAACATTTGTAAAAGAGCTAAGTGTTCGAGTTAAATGTGTGTACTGACAATCAACTGTGTATATACATGTACATGTACATGCCAGTACATGTATTTGTGTTGTTCAGCTTCAACTTTAACATGTTTAAGGAGAACAAGGCTGGGACTCCAAAGATACATGTATTTGTACACTCCTATCTTTCTAATTGGAACTTGAAGATGGAGTTGGGAGTGAATTTCTCTTCTAGTTTTACATTAGGTGTACCATGTCAGGGTGTAACCTGACTGTTTTATCTAATATCACTTGAAGGCAGTTGTAGGACTTGTCGGGGTGTACACACCATTTCATATGATTAAGTTACCAGTCCTGAGTATCTCTATGGAGAGAGAGAGAGAATTAAGGTTTAACGTCGCGTTCAGCAATATTTCAGCTATATAGCGACAACCAAAAAAAATTCTGAGTATTCAAGTTAATAATTTAGTGTCTGTATGGAAAAGGACTGGATGTATAGTACTGTGTTTGAAATTGAAAAAAAGTGTGTTCTTAGACTAGAGTTCATTACTGTACATTCAAAGCAAATTACAACAAATTTGCATTCTTCCCAATTTTGGAACATTATCTGCAGTATTGTGGCACAAAATCTCAATTTTAGGACTTTTGTGGAAAGTCCTCCAACATAATCTATTTGTTCTAATTATTCAGATGGGAAAACTTAACTTCAGGCTACTGTGGAGAGAATTCTACGAACATTCTTCAAATTTTACTAGCTATCTTTGCAGTTCTTGGGAAAAACAATGTTTCCATTCCAAAGTGTTCAGCCTCAGTTAACATAAAGATGGATTTTTTTTCTGCTTTTAAGTCTAAAAATATTGTTAAAAAAATGGAAGAAATAGGGTAGTATATGTACCAAAGTTCTTTACAAAGATATTTTTCTTCTGATATTCAGAGTTCTCAAGGGTATTTGAAAATGAGGAAAGTCCTTGAACTTTAAATCAGCAATTTCCTGGACTTGAAAGTACTTGAAATTCCAGATTTTGTCTGTCGGTCCAAGAAAGTTCTTGAACTTCAGCCTTGTCAGAAAAAATCCCTTATTATGCTGTTGGTTACATCATTGTATGCCGTTTGTGAACTTTCCAGTATTGAGAATGCAAGAAATCTCTATGTTTGTAATACTTGAAATTCACGGAATAAAAGTTGATTTAGGTATGGAAATTAATGGAAAAATAATTCTCAAGAAAGATGCGATCATATTTCTGCATGAACAAACCTGGCCATACAACCGACAGGTTTGCTCATTGTGATCGATAATTAATCAATTGATCTTAAAGGAATATCATTAATCTGATTTGATAAGAGATATTTTCAGCATATTCACTGAAAAATGTTAGGCTTTGGGCGTGAAATACTCTGCTCAAAGCTCAAATGCTCAATGAAGCAGAACAAATCTTGTCACTGAATTTGATTTTGAGGTCAAGCAGCCATGTAACTAATTCATTTTTTTTTTTTGAAGAATAAAGTAAATTCTCTAATAATTCAGACACCCCTAAGTTTGTGGATAACAAATTCAAGAAATAATGGATTATCTGCATGGTTTTGGACCATTTCGTCAACTTCCTGTTCTAATAAATTTGATCACCCCCATTTTTTATAGCAGGAAATTTCACTTCTTGTGAAGTATTGGAGGATTAACTCTTCTCCTACAGAAATTGAAGATGACCACTGTGTCAATCAATTCACAGGATATAAATTGAATTACATGTAGATGGCAAATAAGATAAACAAATATTTTTTCTTTTTTTTCTTTGATAGGCATTTAATTTCTTTGATAGGCATTTAATAAATAAATAGGCTTTGATAAATATTTTTTTGTCAAATTTATTGTTTCAAACTGTCGTGAAGCAGTAAGTTCCAAAAGTTTTGGGATCTGTTCTGTGAACAAAACAGTGTAAATTGCCCTCTTCAATTGAGTATCCTCATTTGAACTGCTGTCATGAGCTGGACCAGTGCTAGTGGGGTAACTAGGCCAACATCTACATGCACTTGTGTGCAACATTTTTCATGGAGTTTTTTTTTTCATTTTTTTTTTCTCAATTTCCTGAATTTTTCAGGGCTTGACTCCGCTCAGTGTTCTCATAACAGCTTGACTATGGTTTTTTTCATATATTTATTTCTGTACATTATTCTGTATTTCTGGAGGCACAAAGCCAAGGTAATTAGTATTGAGAATTAGTCTACTCACCCTTTTATTCATACTCAGTGAGGCGAAGACAATCTCACCCAGTCTTTGCTGATCGACTCAAACACACAGTTGTGTTATTTACTGATGGATTATGATTTGTTGCTATTGTTATTTTTTCTACACATTCTAGACACAGTAAACAATGTCCTTTGTTATCACCCTAGCCTTCTTCTGTCCCAATATGTATTAAATATGATTTCTTATAAAATAAAATAGAAACATTAGGTTTTTACCCCTCGGCCAACTTTGGCCTAGGGGTATTGTCGTCATCATGTACGGCTGTCCGTCCGTCCGTCCGTACGTCCGTCCGTCCGTCCGTCCGTCCGTCCGTCCGTTACCGCGATATCTACAGAACCGTTTCATGCATGGCAACCAAACTTGTTACATCTATTTATCTTCACGTAAATCAGAAGCCTATCGAAAATGAGTCATCTCAGACAATATTTTGCAGAGTTATGCCCCTTTTTACAAATAAAAATCCATTTATGATTTGTTATTGTGATAATTTCATAACTGTTCCATATACAACATCCTAACGTGATACAGTTGTTTCTCTTGACCTAAACTAGATGCCTATCGAAAATGAGTCGTGTCAGAAAGTATTTTGCAGAGTTATGCCCCTTGTCTAATAAAATCCGTTACCGCGATATCTACAGAACCATTTCATGCATGGCATTCAAACTTATTACATCTATTTATCTTCACGTAAATCAGAAGCCTATCGAAAAGGAGTCATCTCGGACAATATTTTGCAGAGTTATGCCCCTTTTTACAAATAAAAATCCATTTATGATTTATTGTGATAATTTCAGAACCGTTCCATATACAACATCCTAACGTGATACAGTTGTTTCTCTTGACCTGAACTAGATGCCCATCGAAAATGAGTCGTGTCAGAAAGTATTTTGCAGAGTTATGCCCCTTGTCTAATAAAATCCACTAATTCCTATGTTAAGTTTGCATATAATTTCTATATCATGTTTGTATACTATCACATTTATTTATTGATTGGATGACTGATTTATTGATTTATTCTCTTACACAATGCGAAGAATGCCTGCAAATCTGTTTTGAAAATGACACTAGATGCCTATCAAAAATGAGTCGTGTCAGAAAGTATGCCCCTTGTCTAACAAAATCCACTAATTCCTACATGTATGTTAAGCTTGCATATTATTTCTATATCATGTTAGTATAGTATCACATATATTTATTGATTGGATGACTGATTTATTGATTTATTTTCTTAGACAATGCAAAGAATGCTTGCAAATCTGTTTTGAAAATGACATACATGTGCCATTTAGTATACATGTACTGTATTTATCTAGCCATGTGTACTGTTGTTTTGGTGCGACATCGATACAGCTCTTTCAATTTATTCCAGAAACAAATTAATTTAAGGGGAGGAAAACTTTTCTTTTTTTCAAAGAAAGTACACTTACAATACCAGGGGTAAATATTTCTTCCCACAAGCCAATCAATTGGTAGAGACACCCTTACATTATAATAGCTGGGGTTCAGAGCCGAGGGGTTTCAATAGCGCAGCTTCATGTTATAGATCTATACATGTAAATGTACAATAGTTTTCTCTTTGTTAAGTGGAAAACTCTGAAAACAGATGCAGAAACAGTGAATTCAAGATGACAGTAGCAGTTGTCTCCCCTGATTGAGTTATTTCAAGCACCTGTTTTATACATACATATAGACAGCCCCCACAATTAGGATTGGTTCCTGATGCAGCAAAAATTCTTGTGACATTGAAATATTCCTGAGCAGCATTGGCCTCAACTTTGCTGACTGCTGTGGCTACTGGTAATTGAGGGGACTTTTATAGATTGAAGGACACCTGTAATTCATGTACACTGTATGTTATCTGAACAGCTCTCGCTTTTTTTAGTCTGTTCATCATGCCATCTATTCATGTGTCTGTATCAACATTGTTGCTCACAGGGTCACACAAGAAGTATCATACACCCTTGAAATGTTCTACATCCGTTCATACTCATCTGTAGGTCTACAGATCGTGGAAAAAAAATAAAAAAAATAAAATTGGTGTAGCCTCATTATTTTTTGGTGCTGCATTGGATTCTTGCATTTTTACGGCTTTTCCCTTTCTTGAACTTAGTAGGATTTAAAGGGCCAGGGATATGTGAGTTTTAGAACAAAAACATGTACATGTGTATGATAGAATTAATCCTGCGAAATCCTGCAACTGCTTCAAATTACTTAGTGCTACATGTATTTAGACTATAAGAAGTTCCATCAATGAAGTTGTTGAAATTAGCCAAAGTTGATATTTTAAGCATTAGATCTAGCTAACATTAAGTATTCAGCTGTCATACACTAAGTATTTCCCATGTCAATAATCGAAAGATCTTTGTCAGATGACAGTTAACATCAATTCCGAATATGAATGAAATGAAAATGGAAGACCCCCACCAAAAAAAACACAAAAAAAACAAGCAAAATAACCCACAAGATTGTTTCCTGCAAGGGAGAAATTGATGAGCGCACAACTTAATGATGTTCTTTACATAAAATCTTTACCACTAACTGGTATTCTTCATTTAAATGGATTTTCAAGTCGTTTCCTTAGAAATGATGTATCTCAGTCACTCTTTGATTGCGACTGTTCATTTGAACACCATGGAGTCACTCTAAAGATGGGTAAAAATTCTAATCTGTAAAGTATCAGTCTGATTTACTCGTGCTCACGATGTCTCTCTGTTTCTGTCTTTGGCAGGTATCGGGCGAGAAGGTCAGTAAACTAAGCCTCGTAGATCTAGCGGGCAGTGAGCGTGCTCAGAAGACGGGAGCTGTTGGCGAAAGACTGAAGGAAGGCAGTAATATCAACAAGTAAGTGATGCTTCACATTTAACAGGAGTAATCACTCTAGCTCCTCTACAACTCCTTTTAATTGTGTCTCAGGAGAGTGAAAAATAACTCTCCTCAAACATGGAAAAAATACATTGTATTAAATGCAGATAACTCTTTCTCTCCCAAATCAGTCTTCTATAATTGTCGATAGGATCAATTTTCAACTGGATGTGTTTGTCTCAATGTACCCTATTTCTTCTAATTTTTCGAACAGCATTTTTAGACTTAGAAGCAGAAATAAACATCTTTATATCAACTGAGGCTAAATACTGTGGCATGGATATGTTATTCATCCCAAGAACTGAAAATATAGCCAGTGAAATTTGTAGAATGTTGGCAGAATTTCTCTCTGCAGATACCTGAAGTTTAGTTTTGCCGTCTGAATAATTAGAAGAAATAGGGTAGTCTCCCCTGTTTGTAAAATCTGCGAGAGCTGTTGATCACTCTCCTGGATTTTGGTTTGCATGAGTGATGTGAGAGTGGTCACACTCTGCTATATCACTCCCTCCCCATTGAATTGGCAATTTCTAGGAGATGGATCAAAAGCCCTCTTGAAGAAAAAATTAAGAGAGTGAGAGGTGCCAGGGGTCGACGTTAGATCTTTAGATCGCCTGCCCTGTCGGGCAGGTGGCTGTGCAAATTTACTTGTCCAAGGTTTACTCCTACTTGCCCAACTTTGAGAGCGAAAATTGTTTGGCTGTCATTTTGCGACTGGCCGCCGAGCGAATAAGGTCCTCCGCGATTGGCCGATAGGCCTCATCAAGATCAACGTCGGCCAATGAGTGAATGTCTAACGGCTGAGTCGGGAGAAAGAGCATGTGTGGGAGCATCACGGCAAATAAACCATACGGGAATGGATGCACTCTCGCTAAGAAAAAAACGAAGAAAATTTATGTAAAAGTCTCGCGTCACCATAAATTTGACACTTTCTGCCATAATATAAAAACTTGATTGTATTCAATAGTCGTGATAGATGCACAGCTGGTGAATTTATTAAGCCAAAACGACCTGTCCAGTTGGGCATGTCGGTTCAGAAACTACCTGCCCCAGTGCTACATTCACCTGTCTCGGGCAGTCTTTAATGTCGATCCCTGGGTGCCTGTCAATTATATTACAATCAACCTTGATATAGGCTGATCATTGATTATATTCACTACTTGTATGGTCATGATAACAGTAGGCCTCAGCTCCTCAGACAGCTTGTTGTAAGAGGTGACTAACTGAGGGACCCGTGGGGTTCCCGGGTGTAAAAAGGAATAGGACACCACCTGTGGAGTTCCCGGGTGTAAAAAGAAATAGGACCCCACCCGTGGGGTTCCCGGGTGTGAAAAAGAATAGGACCCAACGTCGTGATATGACTGAAATATAGTTGGAAGCGATGTTAAATCGTTTCACTCACTCACTGGTATAATCTAATACTCCAGAATTATTCAAGACTTAACTTTTTAATCAGAAAAAGTAAAAATGAAGTACCCATACTGAATCAGGAAAAGCTAATGTTGCAATCTTTCTGAAAAATTCCTGATGTCTGTGTGCTAGCTCCATAAGAAAGTAGCTTCAGTGCCTGCAGCACTTTATAGTTGAAGGGAGACAACTCTTTGTACCTTGCAGATCACTGACAACACTTGGCCTGGTAATATCGGCTCTAGCAGATCAGTCTGGGAAGAAAAAGGACAAGTTTGTTCCGTATCGGGATTCTGTACTAACATGGCTTCTCAAGGTAGGTACATGTGATTCAATTTATCTTGTAAAATCTCATCAGATTTAAGGAAAGGATGTCCATTCCCATCAGTGCCAACTCACTTTCCAATTAAATAGGAGTTTGAATAATGGGCTTTTCTTACATGTACATAGACCCTGAGTCTGATAGACCTTTAATTCCTGGGTCAATATGTATGAAACCATACATGTAGTCTTTTTGAGGTGAAGATATATGAACCTACCTTTGGTAAATCGTCTAATAATTCAATCACCCCATCAAAATGCAATCTTCTCAATTTTGTGGATATAACTCCATCAATTTTTTCAATAAATTTAATCACTCTAAACTCATTAAAATAACTAAGAACTCAGGGCCATATCCAGAGTTTATTTGGGGACACCCTTTTTGCCTTTTTTGGGCGTATTTGTATGTATTTGGACGCATTTTTATGTAAAAAGTTAGGGCGCCCATACTCCTTAACAGATATCAAAATGGCTCTGGATGTGGCCCTGGAACTAAGGACTACATTTATTTGCATGATTTTGAAACCATATTTGTCAACTTAACTGCTGTAAATTAATAAATTTGTTCCCCTTTCCTTTTCCAATTTTATGGCCACATGCATTTTTTTCTGTTATTGAATTATTGGAAGATTAACGATAGTCAGAAATGCTCCAATCGAAAAATGTTCGACTGATAGAATAAATATTTTGTTATATTGCTCTAAGAATTACAGTTGCTAGTATATTGAAACCTAGGTGTAAACTGACCATGCTTGAGACCTGATTATACTGTCAGTTTTGACGGGGTTCTAGTGTATCAAGTTTCAAATGTATTGGGACCATTGGCATACGAGAGCTAATCCCTGAGCTAACGACCCAATTGCCAGTTGACTCAGGGGCTAGCTGTCGTGTGCGGGCAGTTTTTGGTGAGGTTTTCGCCTCGCAATGCCCAGAGATAAATATCAAACTTGTTAAATAATTCTGCCTCGCAAGGCAAAATCCTCAACGTGTGCATTGACCGTAAACTGACAGCTCAGCCGTTTTATTTGACAGGCTAAATGAAACACATCGTCTTTTCATGTGATTTTTACGTATGACTGTTCAAAATGGCCATTTTTACGAGAGCCCGATCACATGAAAGATCACATGATCTTGGAGAAGACGTTCCACGGGAACTGAAATCAATTCGGTGAATCTTTTGCTCATCATGTTTGCTGAAACCACACGAAAGCTAGCCCCTGAGCTGACAGGCAATTGAGGTCGTTTGCTCAGGGGATAGTTCTCGTGTGCGCCGGGCTTTAGAGATCGGTTGGTTTATCCAGGTGTCGGTTATCACAGGTTTCACTGTGTATGTTGTATAGGTACAGAAAGAATCTTGCTTACATATTTCTGCACGAGATTCATAAAAACCCTCTTTTTTGCCACAAATAATTGCGTGCAAAATCCAGTCATGAACTCCATTCCTTACGCAAAATGGATACAGTAATCCCTGTAATAGTCCAATCCCCCTATCAAATCACCCCCAATATTGGAGACAAAATTCAATCTATTGTTCTAATAAATTTGATCACCCTCTAAAATCATTGCGGGCCTTCAAGTGCCTCCTATATTTTCGAGTCATTCCTATATTTTCCTATATTTTACTCAAAACCTCCTATATTTCCTATATTTTGACTTTTTCTCATGAAAACTTTCATTAATGCTCTGTAATGAGTTAAACTAACATGAGGAAATACATTTAAGAATTTTTTCTTTGCCTCGCTTCGATTGGCAAATATGAAAACAATTCAATCTCTCGATATAGAATCAAACAACAGAACAGGTCACCTGAAAGACCATCACTATGACCGCATTCAGTGAAAGTAATTTGATTTGAACAACAGAAAACTACCAAGTTTGGACACATGCAATGTAGTACAGACCAGTCTTGCACTCCTTTATTTCCTATATTTTCCTATATTTTATTGAGAAAGTTCTTATATTTCTCCAATAGTTTTGCAAATTTCCTCCTATATTTTCACTGTGAGACACTTCCAGGCCTGTCATTGAAATAACAAAGAGGGATTGACAAGATTTTGAACCATTTTGTCCAGTTTCTGTTCTAATAATTTGATCACCCCCAGATTTGATGGTGGGAAATTTCACTTCCTGTGATGGAATAATTAGAGAGATTACTATATGTATTGTGACTAAAATACTGGAAATTTTGATCATAACAATATCTAGGGGATAAAATACTATAAAATTGATCCAGAATGCCAAAAACTGAAGCACAGAATTTGAGTAAAATATGGAAAAGTTTGGACTTCTATAAATATCAGAAATTTCTGATTTAGATAAAAAATATCATGAAAAATCAAGAACATAAATAATCTTTCTGTACAAACGTATGCAGTGGATGCAATCATATCCTTCTAAATGGACAACATCCACCCTTGAGTGCACATCGGTAACTCTTACTACTGTCAACATCCAAATACTTCATTGCAATTTCACAGGAAATATAAAATGAAAATTGATACAGTACTTTATTGTACAGGCTACCACAGTTTACTGTGCATGTCCCTTTAGCAATATTAAAAAAAAACAAAAAAAACATTCGCAGATGTTTTCGAATCCACAGGATTTCCCCCATTGGTTCTATTACCATTACAAATTATAATATATGACATTTGGTATTGTATGTGGGGGAACATGAAGTCGAGAAGACACTATCAGGAAATTTCTATGTTCGCTGAAGTGGATGATTGTAGAAAAGTTCAACTGTACCTTGAGGCTTTCATGAAGTTAATGATAACAAATTTTGTTTTTCACTACAAAACACCGGAATAATTTCTTGTGAGGGCCACGGATGCATTAGAAATATTTCGCCGATGACTTTTTCTTAAAGCTGCTTTTGCCCTGAGGATTTTGTTAATGTGAATTTGGAAATGAATCAGAAAAACATCCATATGTTTTCTTATTTTCTCTCAGGACAATCTCGGTGGAAACAGCAAAACTGTTATGGTTGCCACGATCAGCCCATCAGCGGACAATTACGAGGAAACACTCTCCACACTGAGATACGCTGACCGGGCGAAACGCATCGTTAATCATGCCGTCATTAACGAGGACCCCAATGCTCGCATAATCCGAGAGCTCCGAGAAGAAGTCGATCTCCTGCGGCAACAACTCAGTGAGGCACAGGTAAGGGGATACCAGCCAGCCAATCAGGTGTGGCAATCCATTGATATTAATTATGTATGTTACGTGCTGGCATACTCGCAGCCAATCAGGTGTGATGACAAATTGAAGTTATTTATGCATGGTGCATGTTGACATGGAAATGGCCAATCAGATGTGATGACACATTAGACGAGCTTCAATTATGTATGGTACAGGACAACATGCTCATAGCCAATCAGGTATGACAACACATTGACTTTATATATGTATGCTCATGCTAGAATAATTCTAGCCAATCAGATGCTGATTCTCCCCTGACACCCCGGAAAGGCTCGAGTTGGGTGGAGGGAACTATATAGAAAAGAAACCTCTTCCTGTTCAGCTGTTTGATGCAAAAATGTGATCAGGATCTCAATTCCTCCTGTGCTTCAGTTTGGAAAGTCTCAACATTACCTATTTAATCTCAGAATCGGATAGATTTCGGTCCTCGCAGTCTTCCACTGGAAGGAATGCATTGAAATCAGTGAATAAATTCATCTGCAGCTCTTATTCTTCCGAGGGCCCTCGATGGCCGAGTGGTCTGAGGCCCTTCGCTGGTGACTGCTAGCCTCACACCGCTGAACTGGCAAGGGTTCGAGCCCAGCTGGTCCATGTGGGGTATTTTGTCAGTTACTTGCCGACGGGCGGTGGTTCTTTCCGGGTACTCCGGCTTCCTCCACCAACCAAACTGACTTTCACCATATGAGTGAAACAACCTTGAGTGTGACATTGAGCAAATCTCTCCCCCGCCTCTTATTCTTCCTAAATAAAACAGTTGACTTGATGTGATGTACAGCACTGTAATAAGCATACAGGGCTCGAAGACCTATGAAGAACAAGCTTACTATATGCACAAATTTGAAAACCTGATGTCATATGGTCGAATGGTTGTGTTTAATTTGTGACCTGTGCTTGGCAAACCGCAGTCATATGTATCTACATGAGGCACATCAAACTATCATACAGGTCTTGAGCACAGCCAGCTTCAAGGAGACTCAACAGAATGTTGTGGCTTGTTATGTTGTATGGTGATTATGTTCAGCAGGGACAGTTAGGGTGGTTACTTGTACACCTATCTGATATAGCAAAGGGAGTGACATACCCTGTATAATCTGAGGGTGACTTACCCTATATAATCTGAGGGTGACATACCCTGTATAATCTGAGGGTGACATACCCTGTATAATCTGAGGGTGACTTACCCTGTATAATCTGAGGGTGACATACCCTGTATAATCTGAGGGTGACATACCCTGTATAATCTGAGGGTGACTTACCCTGTATAATCAGGGGGTGACTTGTAATGTTGAAAGCAATTTACCTGTGACGGCTAGAAACAACTGTCCATCTTTCACCTGAGATTGAAGCCTGAACACATAACACTTGCATCAATAAATTGAACATTCATGATCAATGCACATCAGTTACTTACTGTAAAAAAACTGAACAGATTGGGCATCTTGCTGTAAGATCTCGCTTGGGATTGCTTTCATGCCGATCTGCCTATTGTTGGCACCACTTCGGGGTCAAATCAAAATGATTTATCTGGACATTTGGAAACATGAACAGATTATTTCCCAATTTGGTATGTGGGTACCTTGCCTTAAGATCTCATTTGGGATTGTTTCTCATGTCGATCCGCCTATTCTATCTGGATTGTTTGGCATGTTAAAACATCAATATCGGTTCAGTGCCATTTATTTTCGAACTTACCTTCAAACAGACCTCCTCACTGGAGCACTCGGGGGAGCAATTATCTTTTGTGCTGTTATGCATACATAGCTGGTGCCACTGGGGGCAGAACTTTATGCTTCCAAGCCAGTCACTATTTTCAATGTCGGGGACTTCAACTGCCCAGGTTTTCATTGTAGGAAAACCTGTTCTGCACTGTTATATTTGATAATGAGATATTAACCCTTGTCCTGTCGGCCAGTTATACGCTGGTCAACGTGTGAGTGCCAGACTGTCAAGCAGAGTTGAACTGTTCAAAATGGGCTCAAAAGAGGCGACTGTCTGGTCGTTGAAATTTATAAATAAATTGAAATAATGGATGGTATTTGATGCACGATACATCAATTTGAAACACTGAACATACACTCAGAAAATATTTGGCATTTTACAGCTTTAGAAATATATAGGAATCGTAATTCGGCAAAAATTGTGTACCATAAAACTCACGTTAGAATTCTATCACGTTCAGAGTACTACCGATGGACGGTCTGTTTTGCTTCATCTCCACTTAATAACTCGTCTAAATTCTTATAGATGTCAGAGTATGTATTCCTGGTTACTCGTAGCATAACGATTATTGAATATTTATTGAATATTCCAAGTAAATCGGTAAAAATCCTTTTGTTTACGCGAAGTGTGGCTTCCCTCAGCGAAACCAAGCGCCATTCTGACTCCGTCGAAATCGGCCAGGGCGCATGCGTAACTCGTGAATATATTATGCTAATGAGCAGTTGAAGCAGTTTGACCAATCAGGAAGTCCGCTTACGTCAGGTGATCAGCATTTTCCCGGGTTTATTGGAGTTGAATGGAAAGGACTCGAAACACATGACCATTTCACCCAATAAAATCGACGCATTTTTACTACGTGACACGAGAAAGGTTGTAAAGAATGAAAGCAGAGTTGTTGCCCTTCAATTTGACATCTTTAACATTGGGATTGCCTTCCGGGTTTTCGTTGGAGAAGCTTGAAACAAGGTGCGTTTTTACGCGTTTCAACAAACTTTTCTGAATAAATGACGCTCTGTTTTACATTTGTAGACGATCTTCACATATATAAGTGTCTTTTTTAATAATAAACACCGAACTCACGTGAAATAATTAATGAAATAATACGTTATAGTTGGAA
Organism: Hanleya hanleyi; assembly: GCA_036873755.1. Lineage (NCBI taxonomy): Eukaryota > Metazoa > Mollusca > Polyplacophora > Lepidopleurida > Hanleyidae > Hanleya > Hanleya hanleyi. The sequence goes on from JAVTVY010050543.1 coordinate 183,191, forward strand.
TAAGCCGTGTCTGGTTTGATTTTTCCACACGTGGCTCCAAAATCTTTCGAAAAACGATCAAACGTCCGACAGTTTCTCGGAACGTATATATCCGGAGTCGACACTGGGAAATTGACAATCGAGCAACGTGTATACACGGAGTTGACAGGACAAGGGTTAACATGTGGAACATTTCCTGGTAGGTAATTCACGTAGGAAGCTATTGTCTGAGTCTTTGTGCAGCTGAAAAGGCTCACCTCTAGACATATTGTTGTCCTGAGACTTGACTATTGTATCCATTCTCTTGATCCTTACATGAAGTATGAACCCTTCTCCTCTGGAAGTAAAGAAGAATCTCTTGACCAATCAGCATTGTCCGCGGAGTAGGCTCAGCATGTCACAGTTATGTTACAGATGTTCCGTGTGTTGTGTAATACTTTGACAAACATCTGTTAATTCTTTTGCAAGTTAAACTGGATGCATTTCCATTCTCTCTCGTATGCGGATACATGCAGACTGCATTTTTCCACACAGTGCAGTCAGAGGGTGTTACGCCGACAGTTTATATGTAGGAGGTTACAATTTCTGACAATAGGAGTTGGAGTTAGGTGGAATAATGTGAAAATTGATAACGGATAATCCTGTAATACTAATCGTGTTAATAGTTCAATAATAATATTAACGAAAGGTCTTTCCATCTGAAATGGAAAGACCTAATGAAAGTTGTATATCATATGTATAATTGAAATTGAATCAGTTCTAATGAATTTGATCACCCTCTCAAATCATTAAAATATTGAAGAAATAATGGATTATCTGCATGATATTGGACCATTTTGGCAACTTTTCATTCAAGTAAAACTGGTCGCCCTCTGCTTTTCTGGTGGTACTTCATTTACCATAGAGCAGATCTCTTTCCTTTCCTCTTTTCAGAGGACCTGATATAATCAGAATCCTTGCCAATATAATAAATTTGCTAAACTGTCTATGTGCGCGGTGCCTATTACTAGGGCTCAGTATTATAGCGGGTTTATTTCGACAGGTTTACGATGGATTGCTCAAGAGCGACAAAGTCAGACAGAGGCTTATTACGGAATATATGATGTAATTTTTGAACGGTCCAGCTTTTGTCTGGAAATCGTTCAGTGCACGGAAATCTGACGCTTGATTCATCACCATGCTCATAATACTGAAGAACAGAAATCTGAATTGATTTTCTGTGGCTGACTATTATTCACCACTGCTGGCAAGGTGCGAGGAGCCTAAATGCACAAGTGTTAAAAATATTTTAACAAATTTGATTGGTTGGTGTACCTCTAGTCTACAAGATCTTCTAATTAATAGTTCAATCACTGGAAAGGAAATTTCCCAACATAAAATCAGTGATCTCCAAAATGGTCCAAAATCGTTCAGAAAATCCATTAGTTCTTCATTTATTTTTCAGAATTTTAGAGGATCAAATTTATAAGAATGACTGAATGAATTTTGTCTTAAAAATTGGAAATCATAAAATTTTAAACGGGGGGATTGATTTGTTAGAGGATTTATTGTACTAATTATTTTATTATTTATTTGTGTGTTTTCTGGAGAAACTGGATGATAAATTATTAAATAATATTCTCTGATAATAAATAGAGTAGGTTTTATCTACTTTTTTATGCAGAAAAGCAAAACTTATGAAGAAATCTTATGAATATATCACTTTTCTGATACCCAACATGGTCGATATTTTGAATTTACCCATGATGCTCGGCTCAGAGGGTCATGCAATTCGGCTCAAAATGTATGATAATCTACAAACCCTTACAGAAAATTAAGATTGCGGAGAGATTGCGGAGTTACCTTGCAGTAGCTTACAATGTTAGCTACCGATAAGATCCCATTTGAAACATTGGGAGCTCGCGCTAGCTCCCGATAAGGCGGACAGGTTGGCTCCCGCAAGGTAGTGATAGCTCCCCGCAACCTAGCGCAGCTTGCGCCAGCTCCTCATTGTAGCTCCCTCCGAGCTCGCGCCAGCTCCCCATTCCTGCTCCGTGCAAGCTTGTGCTAGCTCCCCGCGAGCTCGCGATACCTCCCCGCAAGCTCGCGATAGCTCACCGCAACCTTGCGCTAGCTCCCCGCAAGCTGCTACCTTGCCGGGAGCTACCGATAAGCTCCCATTTGAAACATTGCTAGTTTGCGGCTGTCCATGGTAGCCAGATCCCGAGTTGTATTACTGTTGGTAGGTTGCGCGAGCTAGCGGTAGGTGGCGCAAGCTAGTGGTAGGTTAGCTATATACATCAGCTATTTGAAAACATGCAGAACAAATTAGGGGGAAACATCTGAATTTTGCAAAAAAGTAGATTAACTATCCAATAAAATTAAAAGTTTTATAGCTAATTGAGGTTAACCATGGGTAATGACCATCTATTTATTTTGCTTAAGAAATAGCCTACTGGTATCAAATGAATCCAAATTGAATTGCTATTCATCTTTAAGAAATAACATGAGGTGAGTTTTAGTGGATTACTAAATGCATTTTATGCCTTATACTCTAGACCATGACGGGTCTAATTTAGAAAATTCATAATTAAACCCTCTCCTACTCTCACTATGTTCACTTCAGGCAAAACTCAGCTATGATTGCTTGATCATTTAAAAGAGGATGTACTTACCAGAAACTAATGAAACAGCATGAAATGGCTCTCCCTTATTGATACATCCATTGAACTGAGATGTATATGTCAGCTTCTCCCTCCAATTTTTCAAATGCTGACTGCATCACACACCATCCCTCGGATCCCCATTCAAAAGTAGTCCATTTCCAGGGCAGGACATACCAAGGATAAATGGGCACTAATCCCATATCTAAAGAAAGTTTATCATTCACAAGAATGTGAAAACATAAGTAAATATCTGTAGCACTGCAGAGAACAGATTATTTGGCCTTCTGTGGAAGGGAACTTTGAAATTTTATTATGTATTCCTACACACTGGTCACGAGACTGCACCCTCACGGAAATAGGGCGCGCGCCCTATTTAGGGCGCGCGCCCCATCTGCGCCCCAATTGCGCCCTACTTGCGCCTTGTCTATCTACTGCGCCCTAATTGCGCCCCATTTCTTCATCCCATCCACCCTGCTGCGCCCTAATTGCGCCCTTCAGGAATGCGCCCTAGAAGCTAGAGATAGGGCGCGCGCCCTAACTGCGCCTTATTTAGTTTGAAATTTTCTCTGATATTCAGACTGCGCCCTACTTGCGCCCTGTGGACATTGATGTTTTCTCCAAACTTCAGACTGCGCCCTATCTGCGCCCTGTGGACATAACTACTTTTTCGAGAACTCAGACTGCGCCCTAAATGCGCCCTCTGGACATAACCATTTTATCTAAAATTCAGAGTGAAACCTACATGTATACTTGTGCCTTCTGAACTTTTTTCACCAACATTCATTTAGCTAGTAATCACATATGCATGTGTGTCATTTTAAAGACATGTGCATGTCTTAGTAAAAGAAAGTTTTTCCCAAAAATTCAGACTGTTTGCTTTCTTCACTATTCTGGGCTATAAATTCATTAATGTAAAATTTGGACTTTCATACTAAATTTAATAACATTATTTCAACAAAAAAATCTGACTTTTACTTGAAGAAGCTATTGCTCCTTATCTGCGCCCCGACTGCGCCCCGACTGCGCCCTACCAGTACATGTACATGATCATTCATGCTATTATTCTCGGAGTGCGCCCTAATTGCGCCCCAACTGCGCCCTATCTGCGCCCTATTATCTGCACAATAGCATGTTATCTGATTAGTCAAAACTGTCACATGACCTTTATCTTATTGCATGTATTGGCTGATATTAACAAAAGAAAGGCAGACATATTGGTTTTCAAAGAACCATTTTGAATTTGAAGATTTCATGCCCATCTAACAAGATTTTGGTGAGTGTTATACCTCTGTTTTGTGGATAGTGGATGATGTAAAGGGTTTCAGGTATGTGTAGAAGTAATTTGAAGAAAAAAACTCAAGAAAAAGTGAGCGACAGTGTCAGATGACCTAATGTACCAATTCCACAACAGCTGACTGTAGTACATGCACATATATTTTCTAATAAATGTAATTCTAACCATGAATGCACATTGTACATGTAGATGAAAATAATATGTACCTGCACAGCAAAATTAGATTTATTTAGACTAGTTAGATGCCAATAATCATCTTTCACCTTATATCTTCAATTTATGTACATGATGGATAGATAGATAGATAAACTTTATTTACTGAGGGTAGAACATTGTTAGCATGGCATGTATACGGTTCTGTTCCCCAACTGCGCCCTAACTGCGCCCCAACTGCGCCCTAACTGCGCCCTAATTGCGCCCTAACTGCGCCCCAAATGCGCCCTAACTGCGCCCTATCAGTACAACATTCATGCTATTATTCTGAGAGTGCGCCCTAATCGCGCCCCAACTGCGCCTTTTCTGCGCCCCAACTGCGCCTTATCTGCGCCCTAAGACTGCGCCCCAACTGCGCCCTATTCTCTAATAGGGCGCATATAAGGCGCAATTAACATATTTGGAACGCGCCCTAATTTGCGCCCTAGCCATATTGAGTCTAATGGCAAAGTTGGGGGCGCAGATAGGGCGCGCGCCCCAATTGCGCCCCAACTGCGCCCTAGCTGTCTCAATTCATGCGCCCCATTTGCGCCTTAAATGCGCCCTAATTGCGCCCTATTTCCGTGAGGGATGACCCAGATTTTCCAGATGCTGGTCTAGGAAGGCCTAGCTGGACAGGAATAGTAATGGTGTGGAATCTCAAGAGTACAGAGACTATCAAATATCTCAAACTTGCGATAGCTCCCGCAAACTTGCGCTACCTCTCGCGAGCTAGCAGGTTTGAAACTCTGCGATGATGCTAGGTACCGCAAACTTGCGGTGAGTACTAGAAACAATCTATGATAGTGAACACGAGGTAGCGGGTATCTCATGCGAGTTAACGGGTAGCTCCCGCTGGCTCTCGCAATCTGCTGGTTAGCTCGCACTAGTTCGCGCAAGGTAGCGGATAGCTCGCGCAAGGTAGCGGATAGCTCGCACAAGTTAACATATGAGCCCGGGAGCTTAGCGGGAACTTCCCGCAACCTTAAATTTCTGTAAGGGAAGTCACGGAGTTTCAGCCCTCAATTTTTTGTCGTTTCCTACATAGGCGCAAAAAACCAACAGGAAGGCGGAAAGTGACCCCCCCCCCCAGGTCAGGTAGGGTTAAACGCATCATAACAATCCTCTCCATAATATGTAGGATAGGATATCTTGAACCAAAACTTCACCATATCTGCTCTGACATTACTGCGAAATATCAGTTTCGTTTAAGGCATCATATTGTACATATATAAACAAATTTGTGGCCAATATTCAGGGAAACAGTAGTGCATATATTACTAAATGGAACATGTTTCAAACAACCAATCTGGAAATCTGCACCATTTGGGAAAAGACAAATTGTTCGACAGGACCATTGATTTCGCTTGGTGACTGATATTGGGACTCCGCTAAAAACTATGATTGGGACTATCAACAGTATCTGTGGCTTCTAAACAAAATTTCTCATCAGAAAAATATAAACTCAATCGGATATCAAATCAGTTTGATTCATGTTTTGCCAAGAACATGTGTGGTAACTGGATTCACCAGTGTAAGGCTGAAAATAAGACACAGGACACTAACCTGTTACCCATATCAGAGGGTATGGCACATACCATGACCGTTAACCCATGATATCTGTTTATGAAGGGTAATCTCATTCTGATTTGTAAGGGTTTCTTAGAAAATTCAGGTGCTTATTTTCAGGCTTGCAGTGTCTGTAGATGTAGCTTGTAGCAAACTTTCCTTTTAGCTTTGTCATTTGGGCACTGGGCATGTAAATAAATGAAAGGTTAGTGGTTCAAATTCCGGGTGGGAACGCCCCCTCTATGTACCACATGGAGGTGAAGTTTGAAACCAATTTACTAAGGAGTCATGAAAAGATATTCCGGGAGACATAACCATATCTATTTTAACTAATGTTGCTCCACAATAATGAAAAAGTTACAGCATCAATGGATGTGCGAAACTTTATGCCCTTTGGGGTTAAAAAGGCACCAGACTAGTTCATCAGCAGCCAGCCATGCCGAGAAAAAAAAATTGAATTTCTGACACCAAGAGAGAGAAGAGATGATGCATACTGATAGGATAATAGTTCAACAAACCGATGTTACTATAGAAGTGACTGCTCTCCATTAGGATGTAGATTGGTCAATTCAAGCAACCTGGACAGTATAGACTGTCCAAATATGGGATATATGTATATCGAGTAGGAATTGTTTTAAGATTGGCCCGAGCTTATCAGTGTGGCATCCGGGCACACATAATAGATGTGTCTGCAGCTGGATGTCGCCAGCACTGCTACTTGGTCAGACAATAAATCATGATATCGTGATCCCCATATTATTATGATGGCCTGTTTATGGTTTTTCGTTGCCGTAATACTCACAGATACCCCATGAGAATTCATGGGAATCTAACGTTATTATCCTTTGTTTGTTTGTTCAAACTTTATGGGAATTAGTTGAATTTCTGTGAATTAATATTTTGGAGTGCTGACAGGAATTGAATGACCAGATTCCCTTGGAAGGCAAGTCTCACTCTACTGCTATCCCAGTGATATATACGGGGGTGAATTAGCCAAGCTGTGTTCCAATATGAGGCCTCGAACTTTCAAAACTGTGTATATTTCATTCCCCCCAGGACTCTTTGTTCTGATATTATGTGACAATTTTGCTGATACATGCTCATGACATACAATGTAATGGACCTTTACAGAAAACTCGGGGATTGGCTGGATTTTCTTCCAGTTTACTTCACCGCCCAATGAAAATCCTGGATTTATGTTTAAAAATTTGAATTGACCAATCAAGTGCTTTAAAACTTGAAGATATCCCATAATGCTCTGTTGTTTATAAAACTCCATTGTGATAATTGTCATCTCAGCAGTTGAAAGCTTAACACACAAACTCCCGACATCATACAAACTGATAATAACACACACCAGCTGTTAGATTGATGACAGCATATCAAATGTTCATGGCATATAATTTTGTTGCATCACACTAGCTGTTGAAAGCATGTGGGTTGTTGACAGCAGATTAAATGTTCATGGCATATAAATTGGTGGCATAATAGTAGCTGCTGACAGCATATGGATTGATGACAGCAGATTGAATGTTCATGGCATATAATTTTGTGGCATCACACTAGCTGTTGAAAGCATGTGGGTTGTTGACAGCAGATTAAGTGTTCGTGGCATATAATTTGGTGACATCAAACTAGCTGTTGATAGCATATTGATTGATGACTGCACATTTAATATTCATGGCTTTATAAATTGGTGACATCACACTAGCTGTTGACGGCATATTAATTGAGGACTGCACATTAAATGTTCATGACATTATAAATTGATGACAGCACACCATCTGTTGACAACGTTGATTGACAGCACATCAGCTGTTGACAGCATATGGATTTATGACGGCACATTAAATGTTCATGAATCATGGCATACAAATTGATGACAGCATACCAACTGTTGACAGAATGTACATGTAGGTTTATTACAGCACATTAAGTGTTCATGGCATGTAAATTCATAAATACATATCAACTGTTGACAACATATATATATATAAGGTCACATCATCATATTATGCCATGAAAACCTGAATTTAGTTGTTGTCACAATATTAACCTGTCATTTGAAACTTTGATCTTTATTCCAAACATTCAGCCATTACCTTATTTCTTCTAATTATTCAGACAGCAAAACTTAGCTTCAGGCATTTGTGGAGAGAAATTCTGCTAACATTCTACAAATTTCACTGGCTATCTGTTCAGTTTTTGGGATAAATAACATATCCATGCCACAGAATTGAGCCTCAGTTGACATAACGGTGGATTTTTTTCTGCTTCTAAGTCTAAAAATGCTGTTCGAAAAATAAGAAGAAATAGGGTATCAGGGTGTTCTGTTTGTGACATTGTGTTGTCATAATATTAACCACATGGTGTGATATTATACTGGTAGTACTGTACTAATACTATGATACCGATTAGACCAGGATTTTGAGAGGTCTGGTCCGCTGACATACATCATGTAAACTGCAGGTAGAATTTCAGCTGTTGACATTTAATGTTACATGTACCTATTGATTGAGGAGGAAATAATGCAGAATATTTGTCCAGCCTATGTTACGTTATATTTTGAGCTTTTTGTGTGTTTTTTTTTGCAGAGTATGAAATCAACGGATCTGACAGAGCGTCTGGAGGAATCAGAAAAACTCATGAAGGAAATGTCCAAAACCTGGGAGGAAAAGTTACAGGAAACAGAAAAAATACACCATGTAAGTTTTCACAATTGTGTAATTAAAAGAAGAAGATAATTTATGTTAATTAATTGACAGCATAATCCGTTTGCTAAGAACAGCCCAGGTAAAGAGGCTCCCCATTTACTTGATGATAAATATGGCATGTCATAGGTATTGCTTGCTCTCAAACCTTTGCCAAAAGCCTAAGCAATTTGGGCTGACTGTGTGACTGATTGGCTTGTCTCTGGTTTATAGATGAAATTTACATCTCAGATCTTAATGATTTTGGTAGTCCGATTCATCGAGGTTAATTTGAAGTGTGAACAGAGAAATCGTCTTGTGTACGAAGATGAAATTTAACCTCCTCCCATGTCCCACATACATGACAAAACAAAAATGGATAAAGACAAAAGATACTGCATGTAGACTCAGAATTTGTTGGAGACAGTAATTGCGGAATAAAATTATTGTGAAGAGAGAAATTGAAATAAATGAGAAGGTATGGGTCTCAGTACTTCAATGTGTTACAGGTGATCAATTTTGTTTTGGCAGATTTAAGGATGTTCCAGACAATTTAAAAATTAAATGTCATATTTCAACAAGAGGTACATGTAGCATATAAATGAAGACTAAAATTTAGGGGTCACCAGACTTATTTTTGCATAATCTTTGAGGAATTTATGTGGTGTACTATAATGGTTCAATCATATTCTAATATATGGGATTAGATAGGAATTCTATTATAGAAAATAACTCTATTTTCATAGATGAAGCTCAGATTTTCTAAGAAGTTAAAATGTAGTTTTCTCCAAAATGCCTCAATAGTTTTCTGAAACAATGCTGAATTGGAAAATCTAAAAAAATGGGGGGTCACCAGGCCTTCTCGAGATTGTACATGTGCCAACTGGGAAAACTATGGCTATGAGGCCAAATTACTCTCATTTCGCTAAGTGTGTTTGCCAGCAGAACTTCGTTGAGGTCGCCGCAAAATTTTGAATTATAAAATCCTTTCACAACTGTTCTCTTGAACACCTTATATTCTCCTTTTCCTTAAAATTTGACTAGTGTATGAGAAAATCCACCAGCCCTTCATCAATTTTACTAGCCTGGGGCTAGTGGACATACGCTACATTTGAGTCGTGGGGATTCAAGACCATGTATCATGATGTATCTAATATTGATGATAATTATATTGTGCAAATATATTATCTCAGCGTGCCGGATCCCTTCAACAGATGACATGTTTTATTAATGACTATTTACAGTATCGCATTAAATATTAAAGGCCGCGAAGAATCTGGCTTGATAATTAGAGCCTTATGTAATAAACTGTCCGTCGTGTCCCGCACATGTTTAATTATCCCCATTAATTACGGGTGAACAGACGCCATTGTGGCTCAGTCCCGCCGGGCATGAAATATTGTCATGTCCACCCCAAGCTGCATGCCGTCAATGTAGATATCGCCGTATTTGCAACAAGACGTTAGGATGACCAATTAGCTGAGAAGGGAACAGAGGAAAATTTATTCCGCCTTCTGGCAAGCCGTAATTTACTACTATGTTCTTGGAGTCTTGATTAAAGAATTATTAAGATGTTTCGTCCAATATATTCTGGTGAAGGCCGGGTTTCCTTCAGGGAATTAGGCTTCAGTACTCGGTGCTCGTGATAACGTAATTTCTGGTTAGAAACTGGAATGTGACGTCCAATTAACTTCAGTTAGTTCCTTTAGTGCTTATTGTACATCATCTGCGTGGACCCAGTCAAATCAAATCTTGGTACGTACCTAGAGATTTGCCTGGACCACCAGTAACCGCCTGTTTTCCAGAGTTGCTTTATGCATGTACATCTGGGTGTCAATATCCGATCTGAATGTTGATAGCTTGAATGTTGTTCTGATAGCAGACAAAAATCGAAGCTTTTTTCTCTTCAGTGAGCTCGATGTTCATTTCTCAAACACTGATTTTAATTGTCGGTTTCTGAAGAGGAAATTTTGACTGGTGTGATTGCAAGAAAGAAGAGCTTTTGGTACTTCTGATTGTCTAAAGCTCCATACTATCAGAGAATGAACAATGAAACAGGAGGTGGACAAATGGTCCAAAATTATGGAGATAATCCATTATCACTTCATTATTAAAATGATTTTAAAGGATCATCAAATTTATTAGAACTACTGATCGAGCATTTACCATACATGTATGTTTGCAATACTAGTCCTGCTATTTGCAGAAAGACCTGCAGACCATAATGTCAGTTAGGTTTTTGGCTGCAGTGTTGGGCCCGAAAGCTGTTAATATGCCCATCCTACGATTCTTGTGCTCATCCTTTTGGTCATGTTGGGAACTTTATCCTGAATGTCTGTGGTAATTTGATTGGCTAAACATGTCGAGGAAGTACACACATGCTAATTTGTGTGAACATGATTTGGCAGAGTGCACTAGGAGAGTGAATAGCTGCAGTAATATAATTGGGTAGAGTATTATGCAAGTCCGGAGAGTTTATGGTGTGATGAACTTAGCACACTGATATTGTTACAGTAAACGAGCCTGCAATTCTCCGGCCAATAATCCTCCCCAGTGTTACTGTTTTGTATTGAAGGCTTGTTTATTGGTATTCAAGAGCTAAAAAAAATAGACATTGATACTGATGGTTGTGGTGTGAAGAAATTCAATAGCATGTTGAGTTGGCGTTTGCATGTCTTCAATTTCCAACAGATGAGCCTTGTTGTTGTAAATTAAGATGTGTTCCCATTTTGCCATGTTCAGGAGCGACATGCGGCTCTGGAGAAAATGGGGATATCCGTGCAGACCTCGGGAATAAAGGTGGAACAGGGGAATTACTATCTCGTTAACCTGAACGCTGATCCCTCCCTTAACGAGCTTCTCGTTTACTATCTCAAGGTAAGTGGTCAAATTATCGCTGCATGTACTTTTGTGCTGTAGTTTATTCTGCATGTAGGTCATATTGTGGCTTTCAGAAGGTTATATTGACCTAGGCGTTGTCGTGAGGAAATAAGGGAGTAATCTGCTACTCTTCTAGTTCGCTTATAAATGAGGAAATCATTACATCAAACAGCATGATAGTGAGAGGATATACTACATGCACATGGAGATGAGCAATAGATTGCTCTCCTGGTTACTACTCGCCATACAAATCTGTTGAACCTCCAAATCAAACAGCTGAGGTGAGTAATAGACTGCTCCCCTCAGATTGATGAAAGAAGCAGTGAGAAGTAGGCGAGTGCAATCCTGTCAAAACCTGTTGTTTACTCATTTTACACATCACAAATACTTGTAGACAAATCTCATTGCTTTTCAGGATGGAAGCAGATCTTCTGAAATCATAAAAATATACCCATGTCCCTCATGATATCACTGTTCATTATTAAGTTGGATTCACTATAGCACTGAATCTCGATTACAACACAGGCGTCTTCAAAAATTACATAAGTTAACAACTGGTACTTACATCATGACATTAATGTTCACAGGTAAGGGAAGTTTGCCAGATGCATATACTTGCCAACGGGTCCCTCCACCAACCAAACTGGCTGTCACCATATGAGTTAAATAAACTTGAGTGTGACATTAATCAAATTCCCCCCTCCCCCAAGATCATGTTCTAGCTGTTGATGGTGCCCGAGGTTTATTCAATTGAATGTGGGGTCAATACAGTTTGTTCTTCAACTTCAATATCAGAATATTCTGTGGTGTGCCTGAGACTGTCTGCTGAAGAAACTCTAACTCTCTTGAATTTATGTTGGCCAGGCAGAAGAAGAGGGTAGTTTGATTAGAATTTTTCTAATATTTGATGCTTTATTCAAATGGGAATCACATATTCCATATTTTTTTCTTACTGAGCGAAACCAATACTGACACTTGTGTAAACTCTCCAACCTCTATATTCCGACCTTGTCCATGGTTCTAATACTTGAACTTGAATTATTTTGAACCTTGATAAAACAAAACCCCGTGAAAACCAACAATATAATCTGGTCCCAAGCATGGTCCATTTAAGCAGGTTTCACTGTACCGTATATGATAATGTAAATGAATTTGAGACTCCAATATTAGATGGTTTGCATCAGTTTATGTAGGCTCATATACAGCTTGTGTCACTTACATTCCTACTCTGCTTGTTCCCCGCTGATTCACAGCGCATATTTCGCGCCTCTTGGCCGTTAGGGGGGCGCTCTGCACAGGCCAACCGCCAAAAGCCAATGAATATCACTCTCACGGAAGAATCTCGATCCGCTTTGTTTATCACGGCAACCAACATCCGGGCATCCGCCACCTTTTCTCTCAGTGGGTGAGAGATTTTTCGGCCAGTCACCATTAACTTTCTCCATCAAATAAGCTGCACACATTAGTCTCTCGGTAACAGTACTAAGATACCCAACGTATATGACATCTACCCGACGTATATGACTGAGTGATAACTGTGAAATAACGCGAGAAACTAGTGAACTATTTTTTCACAATAAACTGTGAAATGTAACAATATGAGTTGTCTCCCTTGTCTAACGTTCACATGTCGTTAACGGCAAAAATAAGAATAAACGGCAAAACAGCTCTAATTATTTTAATTTCTGGGTTAAGAGTGAATAGATTTTTGAATAACTTCCTCTATTGTTGTTATATTTACTAAGGTTCGTCAACTGATTGCAAAAATTTGTTCACTGATCCCTTCAAATAATTAACACAGTTGCTGTTAATTTTGTTAATATCCCACGACAAGATCACGCTTTATCGTCATGAGAATATAAGGAGATCAAGTTGCCTACATTGGTAACGTGAATACACCGTTCAAGTGTTTCAGATTTTGAATTGAATGTTGACTGTTAATAAAGACGGGAAAAGTTCCTTGGAGCGATGATGTAAGAGGGAGTCTCGCTGTCAAAATAGTGACATGGCTTCCACTTACGTGAGAGTCATGATCTTACTATCATGAAGGCATGACTCTGTTGAGAATGTGGATGTGACGTAATTTCGATCACGTGAAGTAGTTGGCCAATCGTGGTTAGTATGAGGAATCTGGTTACCTCCGAGCTATTACAGCACGGTGATTGGATAACCGAAATAAAGCGCCCCTAACGGCCAAGAGGTGCGAAATATGCGATGTGAATCAGCGGTGGGAACAAGGAGAGTAGGGATGTGAGTGACTCTAGCTGTTTATCAGCGTACAGTTATGATGTGCAGTTTTGATAAATTGTGTTCACTCGATAGTTCACTGATAGTCAAGACTTGGAGAATTCAAATTTTATAGTTGGAACCCATATTTTGGTTCCATGTCCTGTGTTCCATGGAAAATCACTGTGAACTTGGTGAACTATTTAGCAATTACAACTTAAATTCAGTTGATTCTCGTCAATGATGGGAGAACAATTTTGTTTTTGTTGTTTTGTCTTCACAGTACTGGCGCACAAATCCTAAAGCATGCATTGTGATTGTGCTTTATAGCTGAAGCTTGAAATCGTAAATAGGAAGCCCTACACAATATAGTACCATATATACATGCCAATTTTTTCATGTCTCTTCTCCAGTTGGCGACTCGCCATATTTCTTGCCGAAGCAACTTTCCATTTGGCTGACTCGTACATCAGTTGGTATTTATTGGTCGTCGATTATCTTGCTCAATTCATCATTTCTGGATTCAAGCATTTCTTTGTTGTTGACCAAACCGGACCAAATCTGAGCATGGCCATGCTGGAATTATAAGGGACTTATTGTTGCCAAGACAAAATAACATGTTTGAGAAAAGATATAATTGCTTCACTGAAAGTACCTTGCTCGGAATTGTAAATTTTCGAAAATATAGATATAGAGCCTTGGCACCAATCCACCAATCCTTCACTTTGAAATGTGTTCAATATGATATTGCTTGAATTGTACTGATAAACATGATCCATCTGATAAATCCATACTGTTACTCTGGGAGTGCACTAGTCCAGTAAAACAAAGTCAAGTCTTGTTTATAGTTACAGGATTTGTGAATAATGATAACTTTCAGGATCTCCCGACCTCTCAGATGTACAATGGTGGAATTGTTAACTGTTTTGAAGATTTTCCCAGAGTTCTGTCCCTGTCCCCATTCTCTGTTACTATTTGATGGACAACTTTGAACCTTCCGTGGAAGATACTTGCTATCTTGCCGATGTGCACTGTCTCTTGTTTTTTTTACCCATTTCAATGCTCTTCACGGAGTTATGGCCCTTCATTGTCGCCATCAATATAGGCTCTAGCTAATGCAGTCTAATCTCCCTTGGTGAAGGAGTTTGAGAGTTTCTAGGTAGATACTTAGTATCATGTAGGTGTGCAATTTCAGGTTTGTTACCTGTTTCCATGATTTCTCCAGAGCTATTGTCCTTTCTTGCCCATGGATATCAATGTATTATGTAGATATACACTGTCATGTTTTTACCTTGCAGCCTGGAAACGGGGGGGCAGTGCATTTGAAATAAATATCAAACTGTAATAAAAAAAGAAGATATGTATGAAAACACTTGTACGCTTTCAGGCACATGTACGTTAACATGTGAATGAGTTCTATATTTCTGAGACAGGGAAAAATGATATATTAGTCGCCAATGATATATTAGTCGCCAATGATATATTAGTCGCCAAGTTATCACAAAATGATTATCATCTTGGCTCCACTGAAATCAGAGATTTTATGTTTTATATTACAATGTATTATGAGAACCGAAGTTAACCACGAGCAGAGAAAGTCAATGAATGAATAAGTCTATTTTCTTTACCGATGTCAGGTAACACATGGTTAATTGATGGAGGTAAATTTCATTTCCTCGTGGAAACAATGAAACCAGGCCCTTACATACTTGAGCTACCATGGCGATTATTTGCTTTAGCATTATTGCGTCTGGGAACATCGATCGAATCGGCAGAGTTCCGGAAATGTCATACTCAAGTGCTTGTGTTTTTTTGCATGTTTCCCTGTCGTGGCGTAATTAGCAGCATTGTTATAGCATACAATGGAAAAGGAATGGAAAGTAAAATAACGCAAATGTTATGACATTACTGGTTTTATTAAGGGCGTAAATAACTCGGGAAGAAAAAAAAAAATTGGTCGAACGACGAAACTGAAGAGTTGGCCATATGGTGTGTACGTTTTGTGGACGGAATTCGTTATTCGTTTGATTACCCAATATTCCCCTGAGAGATGTTTTGACATAAAATACCCCATGTTGGTCCGCAAAACACATTGACATGCAAATTAGCTGCGGAAATTGTGGCAGCACTAACAACAGGGGTCGGCTGCCTCTCATCAGTTTTTGCATATTTGGCACATTGTCTGCACTTTTTTTGTTTGCGGATGGCCGGGCTGGTCATGTCTTTATTGCGTTGTTTCTGCCTTGGATCCTATACGTGTATGATATCGTTGGGAGATCTGTCAATCGATGACCAACCATTGCCTTTACATCTCACCTGACGTTTGAATTCTCGTCGACTGACCAAATTTAAGCTTACGGTAAACCTCTAATAATTCAATTCTCTAATAATTCAATTCTCTAATAATTCAATCTTCTAATAATTCAATCTTCTAATAATTCAATTATCTAATAATTCAATTCTCTAATAGTTCAATTCTCTAATAATTCAGTCCTCTAGCAATTCAGTTCTCTAATAATTCCATTCTCTAATAATTCAGTTTTCTAATAATTCAATTCTTTAATAATTCAATTCTCTAATAATTCAATCAAATGTTCAATTAAAATTTGATCACCTTTAATTTTGTGGACAAAATTTAATCAGTCCTTCTAATAAAAAAGTTGAGCCCCCTCTAAAATCATTAGAATAACAAGCAGATAAGGGATTATTTGTGGACCATTTCTGAGCAACAAAATTTCATCATTTCATTGTCCCAATACTGAAAAATACAGAAAGGGCTCATGATTGTGAAATCTGTATTCTTATGGTAATCTCTCTAATAATTCACAGTAGTGAAATTTCCCACCATGAAATATATGGGGGTGATCAAATTTATTAGAACAGAAAGTTGTGACAAAATAGTTCAAATTCATGCATATAATCCAATATCTCTTCACTATTTCAATGATATTAGAGGGTGATCAAATTTATTAGAACAGCCGATTTAATTTTGTTCCGAAGGTTTGGGATTTGATTCATTACAGGTACGACGTTAAATCTCACTCTCTCACTCACCCAATCATTACAGGAATTACTGTACACTGTGTGTCGGACCACTTCTCAAATGCAACATTGCAGTGTTTGATCAGTGAAGGCAGGCTGTTTTGCTTGGTGACTTTGCACTCTGAAAGAATTGATCATTTTTTGGAATAATTCCCACAGCATATAAATGCAGGCTATTATCTTCCCTTGGATACTTTTTATTTTCACTTGAGCGAGTCGGTATCTTATTTCCTCAGAAAGAATATTGCGCAGTATTTATCTCAGACATGTGGAAATGGCTTTCTGTTCTGTTTTTTTCCTCCTCCTCCTGGTTTATTCTCCGTGCTTAGTGATATCATTTGGCAAACATAATCTCTAAATGGATTAGTTTGAAATCCATGAGGTGATATTTTCTTGAGACAAGCTCAGATGATATTGCCAGATAAACTGATGTGATGTTCTTCTGCCGCAGGTTTTAATTTCTTTCATTTCCTTTTATGCTAGACAATTATTTGCAAAGCTGGGCTTCTCTCGATCATGCCGATAAAAATGTCCAATACCATTGTTGTTGTTGTTGCCTGAGACATGGCTTTTCTCGAATTGGCTTTTTGCCAACCCCATCTGGTACACCAATAAATGACGACTAACTACCATCAGACGTTGGTCGTTTATTTCCAGATTGAGCCAATGAGATCGCAATTGTAACATAGCTTCTGTCGAGATGAAAACACTTCTGTATATGGGGCAGATCGACAGGAAATAAGCGGTTACAAAAGGGCGATCATCTGTTATTAAGGGGGACCCCCATTCTCCCGCGCCACGCCAGAAAACTGTCAAGAGTTTTCGGTGATTACCTCACACATCGTTGAAGAACGGGAAACGTACAGTCGTCGAAGTCAATAGTTGGCAAATTAAAGTACTCAATCAGACGTGTTCCACCCTTAGACGCATAATCGACTTAATTTCTTGTTTGATATTGGCAGTGCGGCCAGTTGCCTTCTCTGCATGCTGTCCTTGCATTCATGGGGTTGGGCCAAGTTTCCCAGTTCAGCGTAATTCTTCATTTTCTTTCATCTTGCTGGTTTAGATAAATATTTGACTTGATCTTCATATCAGAATGGGATTTCCTCATTCAACATCGGCGTTCAAACATTCTTCACTGTGACTACAGCCACTGTTATTGTATAGGAGGGCGTTGATTCTGACCAGCTTTGATCGGGGCCATGGATGTAAGGTGACCCCAATTTACGGTCCACTGATTGAATATTTGTTTAATACTGTAATAATTAACCCACTTGATTCATGGAATTTATTATTAGAAACCCGTCACATTTCTGACTCTAACAGTTATTCTATTACAGTCAACCCTCTATATAATGACCACATTTGTTCCAGTTCAGTTTGTCGTTATAATGAATTTGCTGTTATAACGAACAGAGAGTAAAGGTACATTTGCTTCTGCAAATTTTCTGTTGTAACAAATGTCGTTATAACAAGGGTTCACTCTATTAAGATCACAGGGCTAATCATTTTTGAATCGGTTGACTATTTACAGCCACGCATTCAGATCTTTATTCTGTATGATTTAAAACATGTTAAATACTGTGTATCTAAATAGATTGTATGTATGAGGTAATTTTATCTCTGGACCAATTGCTACATTATTCGGAGAAAATGTAGGCTAATATATTACATAAATATCAGAGCAACTCTGACCCTTCAGCCTAACGGTGAGGATTACAATTCTTATATATACCATGCATAGTCTGTAAACTTTTTACCTTATTTTAGAATAATTCACACAATATTTATACTGCGAACAATATATATTAACCTCATCTTGCACTTCCTGTTACATTAATGCATAAGGCCTCTGCCACTTAATTGTTTCTCGTGACCTTGCGTGTAAAAATAGACATGCTGAATTAATTATGAATGCAGCAAACCAAATGCATGTAAATTTGAAGAAAAGAGATATTTCACACCTAAAAATCTGAAAACCTGTATGAATTTTAATTATTTGGGAGTGACCGGTACACTTAAGGTTAAAAATATATGAAATTGGTAACAGTAGACAAGGTTCAAAGAAGATATTATTTACCCTGGTTTGTAATAAAAATATATACTCAACTTCGGGAATTACCCTGGTTTGTAAAAAAATTATATACTCAACTTTAGGGGGAAAAATGCCGATAAATTCTTTTTTAACTCAATTTGACTGTAAAAAAAACTCAATTTTCCGGATTTTGGTTCGTAAAATTTGGACTTCTATGAATCCCTGTAATAATTCAATTCTCTAACAATTCAGTCCTCTAGCAACTCAATTCTCTAATTCAGTTCTCTAATAATTCAGTTTTCTAACAATTCAATTATCTAATAATTCAATTCTCTAATAATTCAATCATTCAATTAAAATTTGATCACCTTTAATTTTGTGGACAAAATTTAATCAGTCCTTCTAATAAAAAATTTGAGCACCCTCTAAAATCATTAGAATAACAAGCAGATAAGGTATTATTTGTGGACCATTTCTGAGCAACAAAATTTCATCATTTCATTGTCCCAATACTGAAAAATACAGAAAGGGCTCATGATTATGAAATCTGTATTCTTATGGTAATCTCTCTGATAATCTCACAGGAGTGAAATTTCCCACCATGAAATTTATGGGGGTGATCAAATTTATTAGAACAGAAAGTTGACAAAATAGTTCAAATTCATGCATATAATCCAATATCTCTTCGCTATTTCAATGATATTAGAGGGTGATCAAATTTATTAGAACAGAAAGTTGACAAAATAGTTCAAATTCATGCATATAATCCAATATCTCTTCGCTATTTCAATGATATTAGAGGGTGATCAAATTTATTAGAACAGCCGATTTAATTTTGTTCCGAAGGTTTGGGATTTGATTCATTACAGGTACGACGTTAAATCTCACTCTCTCACTCACCCAATCATTACAGGAATTACTGTACATTGTGTGTCGGACCACTTCTCAAATGCAACATTGCAGTGTTTGATCAGTGAAGGCAGGCTGTTTTGCTTGGTGACTTTGCGCTCTGAAAGAATTGATCATTTTTTGGAATAATTTCCACAGCATATAAATGCAGGCTATTATCTTCCCTTGGATACTTTTTATTTTCACTTGAGCGAGTCGGTATCTTATTTCCTCAGAAAGAATATTGCGCAGTATTTATCTCAGACATGTGGAAATGGCTTTCTGTTCTGTTTTTTTCCTCCTGCTGGTTTATTCTCAGTGCTTTATAGTGATATCATTTGGCAAACATAATCTCTAAATGGATTAGTTTGAAATCCATGAGGTGATATTTTCTTGAGACAAGCTCAGATGATATTGCCAGATAAACTGATGTGATGTTCTTCTGCCGCAGGTTTTAATTTCTTTCATTTCCTTTTATGCTAGACAATTATTTGCAAAGCTGGGCTTCTCTCGATCATGCCAATAAAAATGTCCGATACCATTGTTATGCCCCCCCTCTAACTAGAGGGGGGGCATATAGCGATCGCTTTGTCCGTCCGTCTGTCCGTCTGTCCGTCTGTCCGTCTGTCCATCCGTCTGTCCGTCTGTCCGTCCGAATTTCTTGTCCGGGCAATATCTCGGTTAATATTTGATGGACAGGATCGAAACTTGCATGGAATGTGGCCAGTGGCTCGTAGTTGTGCAGCGTGGAGTTTTTTCCGAGTTCGGGCATAATTTTCAAGAGTTATGGCCCTTTTTCTGAAATCTCTGTGAATGGGACTTGTCCGGGCTGGATCTTGGTTAATATTGTATGGACAAGTATGAAATTTGCATGATATGTGGTCAATGATCCACAGTTGTGCAGCGTAAAGTTTCTCCACGTTTCGCCTATATTTTCAAGAGTTATGGCCCTTTGTTCCTGAATTCTCCGTGAATTGGGACTTGTCCGGGCTGGATCTCGGTTAATATTGTATGGACAATTATGAAATTTGCAGGATGTGTGGTCAGTGCCCTGTAGTTGTGCAGCGTGAATTTTCTCCGCGTTTCGCATATATTTTCAAGAGTTATGGCCCTTTTTCTTCAAATCTTTGTGAATTGGAACTTGTCCGGGCTGGATCTCGGTGAATATTGTATGAACAATTATGAAATTTGCAGGATATGTGATCAGTGCCCTGTAGTTGTGCAGCGTGAAGTTTCTCCGTGTTTCACATATATTTTCAAGAGTTATGGCCCTTTTTTCTTCAAATCTTTGTGAATTGGAACTTGTCCGGGCTGGATCTCGGTGAATATTGTATGAACAATTATGAAATTTGCATGATATGTGATCAGTGCCCTGTAGTTGTGCAGCGTGAAGTTTCTCCACATTTCGCCTATATTTTCAAGAGTTATGGCCCTTTTTTCTTCAAATCTTTGTGAATTGGGATTTGTAGGGCTGGATCTCGGTTAATATTGTATGAACAAGTATGAAATACGCATGATATGTGGTCAGTGACCCATAGGTGTGTAGCGTGAAGTTTCTCTGTTTTCGGTTATATTTTCAAGAGTTATGGCCCTTTGTTTAAACCTAAGTGAATGGGATATATTTATTTGTCCAAGCTGGATCTCAGTCCATAACTGATTTGAACCAGGAAAATGGCTATATTATATGTTATTCTATATTCCAAAGCAGACAACATAGGTCCTGAAGTATGAAATTGCCCCAAAAACAGTGAATTGGGTACAAAATTCACTGATCGCTTCATAATTTCACCACAATATACTCCCAAGGAATGTAGGTCTCATAACCAGGTCACATTTTCGGATTTGGCGAAAGCCCTGGCGACCATCTTGCATCGAAGCATCGTATTATCACTTGTTGCTTGATATTTGGAATATGTATTATGTGAGACATGGCAAAAAAGTGACTGAAACAGAATTTTTTATAATTATCCAAATTAGGCCTCCACCAACCAATAAAGAACAGAACAATGGCGGGGCAGTGTCGGATTAAAGTGGAAGGGGGGGCATACAATTGAGCAATCTCTGATTGCTTCCTTCCTGTGTTGTTGTTGTTGCCTGAGACATGGCTTTTCTCGAATTGGCTTTTCGCCAACCCCATCTGGTACACCAATAAATGACGACTAACTACCATCAGACGTTGGTCGTTTATTTCCAGATTGAGCCAATGAGATCGCAATTGTAACATAGCTTCTGTCGAGATGAAAACACTTCTGTATATGGGGCAGATCGACAGGAAATAAGCGGTTACAAAAGGGCGATCATCTGTTATTAAGGGGGACCCCCATTCTCCCGCGCCACGCCAGAAAACTGTCAAGAGTTTTCGGTGATTACCTCACACATCGTTAAAGAACGGGAAATGTACAGTCGTCGAAGTCAATAGTTGGCAAATTAAAGTACTCAATCAGACGTGTTCCACCCTTAGACGCATAATCGACTTAATTTCTTGTTTGATATTGGCAGTGCGGCCAGTTGCCTTCTCTGCATGCTGTCCTTGCATTCATGGGGTTGGGCCAAGTTTCCCAGTTCAGCGTAATTCTTCATTTTCTTTCATCTTGCTGGTTTAGATAAATATTTGACTTGATCTTCATATCAGAATGGGATTTCCTCATTCAACATCGGCGTTCAAACATTCTTCACTGTGAATACAGCCACTGTTATTGTATAGGAGGGCGTTGATTCTGACCAGCTTTGATCGGGCCCATGGATGTAAGGTGACCCCAATTTACGGTCCACTGATTGAATATTTGTTTAATACTGTAATAATTAACCCACTTGATTCATGGAACTTATTATTAGAAACCCGTCACATTTCTGACTCTAACAGTTATTCTATTACAGTCAACCCTCTATATAATGACCACATTTGTTCCAGTTCAGTTTGTCGTTATAATGAAAATTTGCTGTTATAACGAACAGAGAGTAAAGGTACATTTGCTTCTGCAAATTTTCTGTTGTAACAAATGTCGTTATAACAAGGGTTCACTCTATTAAGATCACAGGGCTAATCATTTTTGAATCGGTTGACTATTTACAGCCACGCATTCAGATCTTTATTCTGTATGATTTAAAACATGTTAAATACTGTGTATCTAAATAGATTGTATGTATGAGGTAATTTTATCTCTGGATCAATTGCTATATTATTCGGAGAAAACGTAGGCTAATATATTACGTAAATATCAGCCTAACGGTGAGGATCACAATTCTTATATATACCATGCATAGTCTGTAAACTTTTTACCTTATTTTAGAATAATTCACACAATATTTATACTGCGAACAATATATATTAACCTCATCTTGCACTTCCTGTTACATTAATGCATAAGGCCTCTGCCACTTAATTGTTTCTCGTGACCTTGCGTGTAAAAATAGACATGCTGAATTAATTATGAATGCAGCAAACCAAATGCATGTAAATTTGAAGAAAAGAGATATTTCACACCTAAAAATCTGAAAACCTGCATGAATTTTAAAAAATTTGCCCATCAAATTAAGATGCGAGAGGGTCATGAGAAACGAACAATCAACTGACAGTGACCTAAATGGATTATTAATAGAAACCCTGATGCATCAAGGGATAGCTTTTACTTTTCAAGCTTTAATTTGATTGGTCAATTCAAATTTTCAAGAAGAAAAACCGATATTTTAAACAAGTTGAATGGCCGGTGGGGAAAATAGGAAGAACAGCTACATGTATCCAATCATATACAAAATAGTTGCTTTAAAAGTCTATAATTATTATTTCACACTGATTACCACTTTCGACTCAATTTTTTATTTATTTTACTGTTCATAGCCAAGGTTTTGCTTGGAATAGCTCATTTTGTGTGTAATTGAACTATACCACAGTCTAGTGATCATTCAGGCTGGAGCTTGTACTTCGATGCCCTAGCATGAAGAGGCAATTTTAGACCTGACTGGTTTTTCATATGAGATTGATCAGTAAATGTGTCCAAGAGGGGGAAATGCCAACCATTTCCTGACGGGCAGTTACCTCGTCCTGACTCCAACCCTGTTCAGGAAGAGTAGAAAATGGCTTTCAAAAAGACATCAGCCGACATCAGTCTGGGCGTGAACTAACAATGACTCTTGTCTTTTTCTACATGTTAAATCAGTGCTTCGGGTTTGAAAAAACCAGAAGAGCTAAAATTCACTCCCCTAGATAACATGTGGAAGAATATTTTCTGGGTCAAGATAACTGGTTTCATACTATGCATCGCAGAATTGCCATTCTGAGTGGTCATTCTCACTCTTCTTAAATCCCAAGTACAGTTAAATAATATATCCTTTCATAAATCCTGACATTGTTTAGATTAGCAAAACTTTCAACTGTATTTCTTTTTAACTGTCATTCTTTGTTTGATCCTTAACCTTTTCACCAATCAGTCCTGATTTAAAAATGTATACCTAGACTAAAAGCAGAGCCCAGGGATAGATTGATGAAAGGGTCGATCTGGTTTTTGATACGAGGGTCAGATCTCACATTCATGAGAAAGCCATGTCCCTGGGGATAATCTCCCTTGAAAAGCCGATATATGTCATGGAAAAGTCAAGGAATTTATCCGTAAAAGCTCACGGAAAGTCCTCTGAAAGTGTAAGAGCTTCTAGCTTTTACCTCTTGACCAAAAGTGGGCCCGAGGAAGGGGGTATTGTGTTCAACGATGTATGTCTGTCCATCCAGCCATCTCCATTTACTTGTCCCATCCATATCTCAAGGATGACTCGGGGTACCAAACTTACATCACACAATGTGTGTGTACATGCATGTGGTTAGAGAAGCCTATTGAAAATCAGTGAGATTGACCTATCCTGTCAGGGTCAGGAGGTCAAACTTAAAATGTATCACCAATTGGCCTCTGGATATATTGCCATCATGTATGTATGTCCGCCCGCCTGTCTGTTTGTTCACTTCTACCACACATCATTGACTATGCCAGTGAGCAGCCAAGCTTACATGCAGTTGGTCAGAAGTCTGAGATTGCCTTATCTGAGATGTTTTCATGTGATAAAGGCTGTAGTCTTGTTTTATTTCTCTGCGTTGTTAAAAAAATTAAAAGGGTTTGTTCAATTGATTTATCGCGACGTCTTTCCAAAGTTCTGGTCAAGACTTTAAATCTTTTCAATATTGAAAGATACCAAATTAATTTTCCCAGTAAACATCGTGATCATTGCAGATTACATTAAGATACATAATTCAATTTTCTCCCAAAGCCGAGATAATCTTCATGTCTCCGGGCTGACGTTGAGGAAGTGAAATTGACCAATAGCGTTGAATTATACATAATCTATACTGGAATTAACAGGACAGCAAGCAAATCCTCCAATCAGATTACCCATTACATAAAGTCTGTTGTCTCTAAGCCTCAGCTAATTTGGTTGATAATTTTTCAAGCAGTACAACAGTACTTAGGATGCTCTTATCATGTCTGTCCCTGAAATACCAATCACTTTAGTTAATCCACTACCCGTGATTGGCGTGGAATTTCTGGATCTCCTGGTAAGCTTCTCTCCGGTATCTATTCCTGTGGAGATATCGCGATCTTGTCACCTAAATGATTCCCTGTTAGAAACAGGATTAAACTGTTAGTTCCACTCGTCGATGGTTAATTTGTTTATATCACAAAATGACATTCACAGACAAGACTTTGATTCCAGCATACTAATTTGATACCCAGTGGAATTTGACAAACTGCATGTAGCTGCCTGCTATTAACAGACTCAAATTCCCTCTCTGAACAGGCTGAAACCAAGTACTGTTGCCAAATATTAAGTTATCAGACTGTATTTAGACCATTTAATACTCCCACATCTTCCATGGGATTTGACAATCCCACAGCGCAGCCTATTTCACTATAACTTATCACACTCTGCACCATGTATGGGTGCCCAAACTAAAAGTCTAGATCAGGCCCTGTACACTGATATCACAATAATGCAGGGACAGGACTAGTTGTAGAATTTACATGTACGTATTTCTGTCCTGTAATTTTTACCCTTCTGCCAAAATTGACCTTGGTATTGCCGTCCTCGTGTACATGTCTTTGTTCGTACATCTGTCTGTCCAATCTATCTCGGGTTTTCTTGTTAACACCATATCTCAAGAATGACTGTCCAGGAACACGAAACTTACATCACATGTGTATGTGGTCACTGAGCAGAAGCCTGTTGAAAATCACCAAGTGCTTGTTATGCCACTATATATCTCAAGAAGACTTAATAAACTTGTACCAGACATGCATTTGCTCATGAATGTATCAGATTACATAGCCTCAAATGTGGCTTTTGACCCTCTTGTCATGATCACTTATCCCAAGTACGAGTCTGAAACAGTAATATGTATAGTAACCAATCATATTCCAGAGGACATGCAGGGGGCGTGGTTTAACCAATCATATTCCAGAGGACATGCAGGGGGCGTGGTTTAACCAATCATATTCCAGAGGACATGCAGGGGGCGTGGTTTAACCAATCATATTCCAGAGGACATGCAGGGGGCGTGGTTTAACCAATCATATTCCAGAGAACATGCAGGGGGCGTGGTTTTTGCATGCTTACTGTCTCGGAATGGCAAGATTATGTCTGCATTACGAAGTCGGGACAGCCGATCAGACTATTGCAGTGCAGAAAAAACAAGCCATGGCACGAAGGTTATTATCCGCTGTTTGCAGAGTACAGGGCAGTTAATCATGGCATGCAGCCCAATCAGATGTGCAAGGATTCATTCGCCAAGTCTCTTGTCAAATCATTCCCTGATCGTGACGAAAATAATCCCATACATAAAAAAAAATCTGGCTTGATACTTAAGAATTGGAGGTGGTTTATTATCATTTACTGATGTGAGAATGAAAATAAAATCGGATTATTCCTATTCAGCAAAAAATACACAGAGTAGGGATAAATTATTTATGATTTTCGGGTGAAAAGGTGAAAACAAAAATGGATTTGAGAATTATGCAAGAATTTTTAAAGAATTACACATCCAATCAAAAATATAATTTGTTCTGAAATCATTGTGCCGTGATGGCTGATGGGAACACATTTCTTTGAGGTAACAAATGATTTTCTGCACGGAATATCGGTGGCTGAAAGTGAGTGTTTTCCTCAGCCAGAATGCAATCTGTTCTTGTTATTACAGTAATCCTGTAATAACTCAATCACAGGAAGTGAAATTTACCACTGTTAAATCAGGATGGCCTGTTGACAAAATGGTTCCAAATGTTCATGCAGATATATGTATACAGGCCTGCAAGCTCCTATATTTCCCATATTATTGAGTCGTTCCTATATTTTCCTCACAACCTATCTTTCCTGTATTTTGACTTTTTCTCATGAAAACTTTCACCAATGCTCTGAAATGCACCAAATTGGCATGAAGAAATACATTTCAGAAAAAAAATATGAAAACATTTAAATCTCTTCATTTCAGAAAAAAAATATGAAAACATTTAAATCTCTTCATTTCAGAAAAAAAATATGAAAACATTTAAATCTCTTCATTTCAGAAAAAAAATATGAAAACATTCAAATCTCTCTTTCTTGAACCAACCAGCAGGACGGGTCTTCTCAGTCACCAGAACTGACTGCATTCAGTGGAAATAATTTAATTAAACACAAGAAAACTACCAAATTTGGAACATACAATGTAGTAGTGACCTGTCTTACACTCCTTTATTTCCTATATTTTATTGAGAAAATTCCTATATTTATGCTATATTTTGGCAAATTTCCTCCTAATATTCACTGTGAGCCACTTGCAGGCCTGTGTATATCATATAAATCATTATCACTTTATTTTGTATGGTGATTAAATTTATTAGAACTGCCGTTTGAATTGTTCCCAAAATTGGGGGTGAATGAGTTTTAATAGTGATTGAATTATTGGAGGAATTACCATAACCATGTATTCTTTTTCTTCATTTTTTGAAAATCTTTTTCAATTTTTCCCCAGTGCATATGAAATGTTATCTCCCTTCCTGATGCGTCAGATGCTGACATGCAAAGACATGCTGACATAAGCCCGGCGCACACGAGAGCTATCAGCTGAGCTGACGGCCTCAATTGCCTGAGGATGTGGCCTCACGAGGCGAAATTATCAAACAAGTTTGATATTTTTTTCCCGGCCTCGCGAGACCAAAAACTCACCAAAAACTGCCCGCACACGAGAGCTAGCCCCTGAGCTGACAGGCAATTGAGGCCGTCAGATCAGCTGATAGCTCCCTAGTATTTTCCTTCGATTTAGGTTGAGGGAATTAATAAATCTGTTTATCATTTTGTTCAGAAGCTGTAAGATCTTCTACACAATTCACGGTGTACCTTTACTTCAGTCTTGCACCACCAGTGAACTGCGCAATCTGGGCTATGTCATAAACTACACTTAGGCACGGTCATTTCACTCCAAAATTGTACCAGTAAATCCTTCACATACATTCCTGTACAAGCTTGGACTATTGCGTATTTGACCGCCTGATGGTAACTTTTGGTGCCTCGGCTGCTACTATGTTAGCCACAAGACCTGCAAGAGGGAGAATATCTCATCAATGGATCATGATGGATTATGGGTAAAAGTCGCGATTTACGACGGGGTTTTGATGGAAGTCGTAATGGCTAAGCGAAAGTCCAGGAAATGAGGAAACCAAGATAAATCACTTTGGAATGAGTAAATTGTAAAAGCGCTGGTTTCTTATTTCTCCCAGTAGAATACCTCCATTAGTATCCTGCTTTCTTGGAGAACCTGCATTCTGCGTGGTGTCTGGTTAACTGATATTTATATACCCAGGTTTTGTGTCTGGGATGCCACCAATTTCTAAGACATTTTAACGATTCCTAGGATTCTTTCAAAGCGTACAGTAAAACTTCCGACAGAATGTCTCTGGGAAGTGATGAAATATTCTTGCCAGAAAAATGACCCGGAATTTCCTGGAATGCAATGACATGTATGAGAGTTAGCAGAATAAGACAGACTGTTAATATTGTAAAAACAAATTCCATAAATAAATGAATTATAGTGGAGATATTATTTTGAAAAACAAAGCTGTAGTCGTCAAACGTCAGGGTACTGCGATATGCAGTCCAGCACCTGCCTTACCTGACTGGGCGATCCGTTAGTGTCTTGATATCACAAACTTAGGGACAACAGTCAAACAGGTGGTGGGGTGGGCATGGGTTCCTGTTGCTTCAATGCATTTTGCTGAGAAGCAACAGGAACTTGATAATGTGATGCCCAGCACTGTAATATCACTTGTCTTTATTGCACCATGTAAGCATCCTGTCTGTGTCTTGTGTGCTGTCCTCAGTGTTTTATAGGGTGGATGGAGGGTGTCTGGTTCCTTGCTGCTTCAAAGATTTCTTCTTTGAAGTGGCAGGAATGCAACTTGGCTTGGTGGTGCTTAGTTGGTTCGTCGTGATATAGCTGAAATATTGTTGAAATCTACGTTAAATTATATTCACTCACTCACTCACGCTAACCAGTTGTCCATGGAGAGTCAGACACTCTACCAGCGTGTGTGTTCAAACTACATTTATGACTTGCACATGTGCTTGTTAGATCATTGGCTCGTGTTTGAAAAACCTATCTGCAATTAGTGAGATGGACCTTTATTTTTTGGGTCACCAGGTGAAACTGTCCGTTCACCAATTACTTGTTGCCACCAATTACCTCAAACACGACCCTATTTAAATACCCGCAAAGCTGAGGGGTTCCCAGCACTTTGCACATTTCTTCTTTTCATTGTCTTAGAAGAAAATGGAAAGGCAAATGTAGGATTTCAAAAATGCATTGTCCGGATTCACTACTGGATTTTCATGTAAATCATATTGGCCCAGCAAATCACAAGAAATGAAAATGAAGAAAATAAAATTTGATCAATCGCATTGAAATAGGGAAACTGTGAAAATATTGGTGTCTTGTTCCACCCAGGAAAGCCTAGGTTAATGGAGAAATGTATCTTGCTCGCGCTTTGTTAAGTGTTGTTGATGGTCTGGTTCTGTGTTGGCGTTTGATGCTCCATTTGCGAATGGAGCTGAGATTTAGCATCTCTGAGAAGATCAGCCAAATGGCCACTGAAAAAAACAAAACGAGGGAAAATGAGGTGTACCG
Source organism: Hanleya hanleyi (assembly GCA_036873755.1). Lineage (NCBI taxonomy): Eukaryota > Metazoa > Mollusca > Polyplacophora > Lepidopleurida > Hanleyidae > Hanleya > Hanleya hanleyi. The sequence continues at coordinate 212,769 of JAVTVY010050543.1, forward strand.
GGGCTGGAGAATATATATTTCAACCACGCTGTTACGCATTCTAAGAAAACCAGTATTTATCGTTGAGACTTTTTTCTTGGAAAAACGATGTGAAGATGTTAAAAGTGTAAAGTTCTGAATCTCTAAGTGAATTGAGGTATATCGGTTCATGTTTATTCCCTGATGGATTCTGTTTCAGGTTTTACTCAGCCTCATATAGGACAGTTTATGTCAGGGTATGTAGGGCAGGGCTAAGTGAAGGATAATACATCGCATGCCCATGATGAATTTCTAGCAAATTTTGCGGCTCAGTGTACTAGATGGAACCATCCATAATAACAGCTGTTCGAGGTAACCATGTTAAAAAACAGATGGGTAGGTACATGTAGTTCGGTTGGATTTTTAAAAATTTTGTTATTTTTGGCATTTGTTATTTTCTTTAAGAGGCATTTTAGAAGTTAGATTAGTTAGTGGTTAATAACCTGGTTTAAATATGCGTCACTGACAGTAATTCTTTTTTCCGAATACAGAACCAGATCAATTCAGATTTAGACTGACCCGAATGATTCACTCGGTATAAGTGAGAACAACCGTTTCATCACACTGATGTGACTGGTACATGTAACAAGGACCTGGTGAGGTTTAATGAGATTTTGGCCCCCATGAGGCGGTTTGGAGTGCCAAAATGGAATATTACGTACAACAGAATGTTTTCAGTTAGCGTAAAGTATGTTATCTTGTCTTATGCTCCGAGCCTTTTGTAGGCCCTGGATCTTATATTTTTTTATATTTTGAATAACAGCATCCTAAAGCAGTGGATTTGTGCAAAATCGTCTATTTTGAGGTGAAAACAGCATACTTTTCTCTCTGTAAACATATGAAGCCTGTCGGGAACCATGATAAACTTTATCCTGAAATATTGACCTTGCCAATAGTGTGTTGTTATCCAAGCACAGTTTTGGTTCCGGACTGGCTTCATGTGTTTACGGAGAGAAAAATGTTCTGTTTTCACCTCAAAATAGACTATTTTGCACAAATCAACTACTTCAAGATGCTGTTCTTGAAAACCCAAAAGACCCAGGGCCTATAAAATACTCAGAATAAAGCAAGATAATATAATTTATGCTAACTAAAAAATTTCTTTCATACATGATATTTCATTTTGGCACTCCAAACCGCACCTCGCGTGGGCCAAAATCTCATCGAACCTCGTCAGGTCCTTTGCCATTGTGCAGCTTCTTTCATCATGTGATCTCCACATGTCTTTAAATTGTCAGGGACTTGGCATGCAGTGCTGAAAATAAGACTGACTTTTCTTCCTGTTCAGTAGAGAAATGAGTCTCATCAATTCCCCTCTCTGTCATGTCCTGAAGAGATAACACTGAAGACTATTTCTCAGCCTTTGACAGATTACATGCATTTAATCTTGTTTGTGAATTATATTGCTTCCACGGTGAATTTATTGGCTTCCTATAGAGATAAACAATATTATTAAAGAATTTAAAACCAAAAAAAAGAAGAAATGATTGATCTGATTATCCAAAACGAACATTCATTACCGAAGATACACATGTCACTTTCTGCTCACTCAAAGATAGTTTTATAGTGTAAAAAAACAACTTCTTGTTCAAATATACGTTATATTTAAAAAGTTTGATGACTTTTGAAATACGGTACTGTTTAAAATTTTCATCTAAGAGAGGTTGATTAATCAAACAAAACCATGCCTGGTGAAGAACTGATTTCATGTAATTCCTTCAGCTCAAGCTCTTATCTTGCCTGTATTGTTTGTTTTTTGTCATATTGCATTGGATTCCCTGCAAAGCCAATGATTAAATTCTAGGACTTTTTCCCCTGTTAGTGTGTTTCTGTCGATCAGGGTTATTCCATTGGCATCCGACATCATTGCCCGTTTCTGGAGTCGTGGCCCCCAAAGATTTGCTGATATTATCCGTGCATAGGACACTGACACATTGATCGAGTATGGCCTGAAATTTTCGCATAACCACATTGCGGAATCTATATTCAACGGGGCAGCCATCGATGAACTACAAGCTGTGTTGAACGGACTCAATTTGGGAAAAGTCTATCGAGTTTGATTTAAATAATCGGACGTGTAAGCCTTTACCCGTCGGCGTAAACAGAGGATTTCCTATGAAATCCAAATACTTGTCTGTTCCCTGTTTGAGTGTGGGGTAATCCTTAACACTCCAGTGACCTCTTAATGACAGCATGGATGGTGTAATCTAATTCATTTAGATCGTTGAACTTAGCATGTAATGAGATTGTCTGCTTGAGCATCTGAAAACAATATTTTGAGAGTTAGCCAGGGTGGTGGTGGTGTTACCTAACAATGAACAATTCAGCACTTAATGTATGTCTAAATGTCTAAAGCCTATAATAATTCAATCACAGAGAGCTGGGAGTGATCAAATTTTTTAGAACAGGAAGTTGACAAAAATCGTTCAAATTCAGGCATATAGTCCATTATTTCTTCATCATTTCAATGATTTTAGAGGATGACCAAATCTATTAGAACCCCTGATTGAATTTTGTCTACAAAATTAGAGGTGATCAAATTTTGATAGGGTGATTGAATTATTAGAGTGATTACCATATGTCCTAAAATGTACATGTATGGTAATAACCAGAATTGTCAGTCAGAATTCAAGTCGAATTGAAGTCACACCACATACACTTAATTTGTTCTTGTGAACATATCGATATTCTTGTGAACATATCGATGTTCTTGTGAACATATCGATGTTTTTGTGTTACATATCGATGTTCTTTTGAACATATCGATGTTCTTGTGTTGTGAACATATCGATGTTCTTGTGAACATATCGATGTTCTTGGCCCCGTGGGGCTTCCGGGGATTGACCTGGGATGTCGTCGTGTACACCGCAGATCATGGTAAGAATAGGCCTCAGCTCCTCAGACAGCTTGTCGTAGGAGGCGACTAACTGAAGCACCTGTGGGGTTCCCGGGTGCGAAAATGAATGGGACCCCACCCGTGTGGTTCCCGGGTGTGAAAAAGAATAGGACCCAACGTCGTGATATGACTGAAATATAGTTGAAAGCGACGTTAAATCATATTCACTCACTCACTCACTCGATGTTCTTGTGAACATATCGATGTTCTTGTGAACATATCGATGTTCTTGTGAACATATCGATGTTCTCCTGAGCATATTTACAGGGAGTAATCCAGAGTGGTTTTGATACCAGTATCTGCGCCCAAACTCAAGCGCCCAAATACTGCCAAACCAATTTCAATATCAGCTAAAATCTAAACCAAAACTAAAACTAAACTTTTAATCACTCTAATGAACTTATTTCTATTATTTATCAAAGAACTGATTGATTATTTCCTGTGTACAGCAGGTCGAAACACTAAATTTTCCAACTCGCATGTTTAAGCCCAATGCGCATCGGTTTTGCGCACGGTTTTTACTTCCGATTTTGCGTTTCCGGTTTCACGGTAGTCGACGACCAATGTCCGCCAAAAATGTCTGGATTAGTCCCTGATTAATATCAGGACTATAAAATGCCATGATTGCATTGTTGTCATGTTTCAATCTTTCGAACTTCTAAACAAATGAAACTAACTTGCCATGGTACAATGTTTTGAATACACATATATCAGAAACTTGCAAGTCAGAACACCAAAAGAACATTGGCTACAGAAGACTGCGGAGTCTGATAACGTTGTTCCATTTTCAAACATACAGATAATTCAGAAGCTTGCAGGGACACTATTGCTGTCGAAAATAAGACATTGTTGTGATGCTGTGTTGAATCAGCTATGGTGTATCTTACATCTTACACTATTTGGGCTGGAACAACTTCTACATACATGTATTAGATCAATATACATCGTATTCATGGCCAACATCACATTGTACGCATGGCACTTTTGTATGTCGAGAAAAGAAGTGAAGAAAAAAGCTGTTCAAGTGCCACTGTTATTTACTATGTGTACAGCATGGTAAAGTGCTGCTTTGTACAATCCAAGCAATAAAGCTGTGAAGGTATTTTCGGGAGCGGCTCTTGGAAGGAGGACATTGGAGATCTGTGTCAATACTATGGGAGATGAAGCGCATTTGGTGAAAGATTCGCTTTCAGATCGAGATCTTTGCGGAAGTGCGACAAAGCCACCCATAGTGGCAATAATATCCGTATTTCATGACACGCTCTAGTGGAACATGGGTAATCGTGGAAAGACCATCGCGTATTGACTGGTCGAAGCCGATTCCTACAGTGCTGGAGATTAAACGTGTTGTATAAGAGAAGAATAATGGCCCCTTTGATTACCATTGGATGAACTTTAACTCAGCCGTATTTCGAGAGTGAAATAAACACACACTTGGATTATAGAGATGCAACCAAGAAAGATGTTCCTGGAAATTTGGCTCATGTCTTTTTTTGTTCTCCTCCATTTTATCTGTCCTAGTTTGAATGTGTTGTATCAAGGTTCTGATCTTAACAGGTTAGGGAGATCCCGCTCGCTAAAATGAAGGTCAAAAAGGTTGTTTTTGCTCAATAGTTTGCATAATGAATTCAGCAAAATCCTCTTGAGGCATACACAGACATATATATATATCCCCATCAAATTGTAGTAAAAAGTAAATTGTCATCTATCTAATTTGCATCTGTCATGCTGTTTAAACAACCTTGACTGGTTCTTCAAATGGCAAATTAATTTCAGGACATGGAACAGTAGATAGATTAATGCTCCCGAAGTTTTGGAGCATTGGTTAAGAAGAAATCAGAAGTAAATGGGCATAAAAACGACCTTTTTTTACCTCAATAATAGAGAGCGGGATTGCCCTAACCTGCTTGATAAACAAGTGTTTCAAAATATAGTGAACCCTGTAAATACCAACACCTGGGTAAACCAACCAACCTCTAAATATTGGCATTATCAATGGTCCCAATACTTACATTTAAATAATTTTGAACCTTTATAAACCAGAACGCTGACAAAACCGACACTATGATCTGGCCCCAAGTATGGTCAGTTTACACAGGTTAACCGACACTATGATCTGGCCCCAAGTGTGGTCAGTTTACACAAGTTAACCGACACGATGATCTGGCTCCAAGTGTGGTCAGTTTACACAGGTTAACCGACACTATGATCTGGCCCCAAGTGTGGTCAGTTTACACAGGTTAACCGACACTATGATCTGGCCCCAAGTGTGGTCAGTTTACACAGGTTAACCGACACTATGATCTGGCCCCAAGTGTGGTCAGTTTACACAGGTTAACCGACACTATGATCTGGCCCCAAGTGTGGTCAGAACCGACACTATGATCTGGCTCCAAGTGTGGTCAGTTTACACAGGTTAACCGACACTATGATCTGGCCCCAAGTGTGGTCAGTTTACACAGGTTAACCGACACTATGATCTGGCCCCAAGTGTGGTCAGTTTACACAGGTTAACCGACACTATGATCTGGCCCCAAGTGTGGTCAGAACCGACACTATGATCTGGCCCCAAGTGTGGTCAGTTTACACAGGTTAACCGACACTATGATCTGGCCCCAAGTGTGGTCAGAATCGACACTATGATCTGGCCCCAAGTGTGGTCAGAACCGACACTATGATCTGGCCCCAAGTGTGGTCAGAACCGACACTATGATCTGGCCCCAAGTGTGGTCAGTTTACACAGGTTTCACTACATACAATATCTTTCAAACAGATAACTGTAATAATACTCTGTACTATTGTTGAGCTAATGTTTATCTCCCTCAATGAATAAAAAATAGTCATATTCAGAATTTAGAACTTGTTATAATAAATACGGTAATTCCTCTAATAAATCGATCACCCTATCGGTATTCGATCACCCCCTATTTTTTTGCAGAAAAATACGATCGGAAGTTGTAATAATTCAATCACCCCCCATTTTCAGAAGATCCCGTTTGTAATAATTCGATCACCCGCCAAATGTGCCTACCGTTGACGCGCATCATTGACACTGGAAAAATATAGCATCATTAGCGTGATTACCAAGACGTATGGCAGGCAAATCAACTTTAGACCTAGAAAAAGGACTTCTTAATCAACAGGGCCAAAAATAATTAAGTGGGTTTCATGATAAAATAAGACGAATGTACTTCCGGATGACGGAGAATACTCTGTTGTTTGCGTCACAGGCCTCCTGCTGAAGTTGGTCAAACAGAGATCGCGTTTGATAACAGTGTTATTCAGCTTATTCACAAACTCCAATTAGCTGCATTGTATCGAATCACACCTTGCATAAATATAATTTAAAGCAGCTCGCTTGTATACCGATTAGGATTCACAAATACCAGTATTGAAAACTGGTCACTTGCTGATTCATTCCACAAAAGATCATTGTTGTTTGCCCGGCTTTGTTTGAATTAATCCTTGGATTAAACAACATATCTGATTATTCTGCCTCAGTCTACCTTAGGATCACAATCTTGATTGATTACTGAACCAGGATGTTCATGCGATATGATTTACACCTTCGATGATAAACTCCATTCACTAAGTTCACGATATACCAAAGCAGTGATCTTTGTCCCGCTGGGCTTTGCACATCTGTACTTTTAGACTTTATATACACAGTTTATTTTATCTACAATTTCAATCAATATTTTATCAGTTTTGAATAAAAATATTGATGTTTAATTACAAAGTTGTGCGATAAAATGACTTTACTAGATTGTGAGAATGAGCCAGGTTATCAGCGACTTTGACTTTTCAGAAGTTCCCATTTGAACCCCTTTTTAGTTCCCATTTGAACCCCTTTTCGCTGGCAATTTCTCATGCAGTTGGTGAAGCCAAGCAGAGAGATAAACCGGCAAGGCTTTGGTGCAAGACCTCCCATTGAAAAGGTAATATCCTGGACAAAAGACTGACAATACAACTTGCAGCAGATCCTTTGTCAATTATATTTCGTGAGTCTTACACCAAATCTTGCTGATAAACCCCTTCTTCACCCCAGATGAGCGACTTGCCCATTAATATTGTAAATAGGGTCTGAATTACCAGTGATTTCCTGAGACGGCTGGAAATATTACTACGGAGGTGAAGCTGACATCCCTATTATTCTGACTTGGAAGTGTCCAGTTTTGTGTTGTCTGGCACAAGGCCAAATCTAGCCAAGTGAGAAAAAGGAAGTTCTTTGATCTTGGATTGAGACCGTGACATTTAAGACTACACAATCTACAGCCAGTCCATAGAGAATCATCACCATTCAAATTACCCAGAGCTAGTGTAGCCCAGATTGTTTACAATATGCCAACAATGCAGAGTGTGGGGCCAGGTTTGATTGTACAACCCTTAATTGACAGGCTGGCTTGTCTCATTTCAAAGCTATGATGAATTTTGTTGATAATGGCCCAGTCTAAACTCTTGTGTACAAATTGAAGGTTCCTAATATTCTGAATGGTTTTCAGGTCATTGTCAGAAGGCTATATTCACTTGCAAGGAAGTAATGAAGTGACAGTATAAAAGAAAATAACATTTTTGTGTGTGTTTGTGTTCATTTCATTTCCCTGTATCACATTGTTGCTGAAATGAAACAAAGCAATACATTTGTCCCGTTCACCCAAACTTTTATCACAGCGGGGGTCAACTGGGATGAACAGATTTCAACATAGACAGTGTGCACAAAGAGGCTCAATGGGGATACCAGCATCCATGTCTACTGACGTCTCAAATGAAATACTCAACAGCTCCCTTTCTGCAGTCAGAATGTATGGGGCATTGCTGGCAAATCGGAAGAAATGAAATAATGTCTCCCTTGACATACGATTTTCCCACAAACTACTACAACGCGGAAGCCCTCATAGGGACAAGTCGGTGCATGGCATGTAGACGGGCATTTTCGCATCCAACCTCCTGCTAATGAGAACCCAGTTAGTGAATTCTGATCATAGTTCTATCCTATGGAGAATTCGCAATAACAAAAACTGAACCTTTAGTGTTTTATTTCTGTGTCAATGTGTATCGTTATTCACAATTTTGTTATACAGAGCAAAGTTCGTTGATTACAAGTGTGTCGTGTTACAAATTATAACCAAATAGCATTATCTCAAATAATATTCACCGTATTGACCAATTAAGGAATTAGGTCAAGGTATTTTATTTGATATACGAATGAAGGAAACTTAACAAGCATTCCATAAAGTGTCGTGTGTAGAAAACCGTGAGACCATCATGTATATTTCCCCCCGACGCGATCAAGTTAGGATAATGTGTATGTGTATACATTTTCCGCCATGCTGAGAAAAAAAAAATGATCAAATTTTTTTTGCGGCTACCGGTATGACAAAACAACTATTCTGAACCGAATATTGCATTTCTGATATTTTGTGAAAAGTATTGTATGATTTGATTGGCTTGTTGTGAAGTTTTGCGTCGATACACCACACGTCTTCTGCATTTTACTTATTACACGTTTCCATTCATGACCGAGATGACCTAAATCTAGAGACGCACGTAGGCCTAACATGAACAGGCAGTCTGGCAACACGCGCGAGTATAATGTAACTCATGAACTGACGATTTATCCATAAAAGTGTCGTTTTAAATATCCGATCATGAGTTTCCGAAAAATCGTGGGTGCAGGTCAATCAGAAGACAATCATCCAGCTATCATAATGATATTTATTATAATTTATCGTTTGGAGCCCGGCCGCGTTTGCAAGCAACAGCGGGTTACGGCAACAACAACAACATCACACAAATTACTAAAACTTATAATTCGATCACCCGCATTTTTCGGGATTTGTCACTTTCAATGATTTGCAATAAATCGATCACCCCTATTTTTTATCATCTCAAATATCACTTCCGGTGATCGAATTATTAGGGGAATTACCGTAGCCCCCCACCCAACCACTTCACGATATGGAAGTCGAACCAGAATATTTGTGCTATAATGTATTTTAAAAAAACATTTTTTTAGCCACATTTGTAATTGTACTGATATCATGTCATTAAAAACAGAAATCTTGGTAGAATACTCCTTTAATAATGTGACCCTGTGATCGAACTGATGGGCCTGTATGGTTATAATATAGTCATCAGCTGCCACCGTATGCCCGGTTAACAAGTTTTATCCAATAAGTGAGACCATTTTATGATAGCTTGTCTTGGCAATCTCGCGCAGACTTTGATGGATGTAACAGTTAGCTGGGAGAATGAGTTAGGCCTGATATATTTCCATAGTGGCAGCGCTGAAGACTTTTACTCCAGGCTTCGATGGTCACCAGCTATGGGCTTGAGAGGCTTCCGATAGCGAAAACATGACAATAACGGCTCCCGAAATGAAACCGGAGCTGATGGCCTCTTTTACTCTCATCACCACGAATGACTCGCGCAAATACGTCTTCACACGCTAATGGCCAATTTTCAACCCATCATTTTGTGGATAGTAAGGAAAATTCCATTTGACATACACCGACCTAGCTGTATATGTAAATGGTCTCTTGAAACAGGTATCAAGTTTCATAAAAGTGCTCTTCTGATCAAGCTGGTATCCAGTATGTGTTTTCTATGGAGTCATTTCAAATTGCATTATTTCTACCTATATGCACATGTATTAATGTTTGAATGTTTCAAGTTTGGCTACAAAAAATCCATTTGACCTTGATAGACCATTGGCAAATGTATCACCAGTGTGGCTTGTTTAAATTGGTAGATAATTCCAGATGTCATCTTGGTCAGTTCAGTTTCTTGAATCTAGTTGAACAAGTTAGATTTTTTCCTACTGTAAAATTCCCCCAATAATTCAACCACCCTGTTGTGATTCAATCGCCCCTAAGTTAAAATGGATAAAATTCTTCCTATTAAACCTTGATCACCCTCTAAATCATTAAAGGTTATTATACCAAATGACTCTATACTACTTTGCAGTAAAACATACCCAGTAGTGTTTCAAACAACAAATTAGTATTTTTTTCTTGAATAATGTCGTCGAAGTGGGTTTTAGGACACGAATAGCACACATGTGGGAGAAAACGTATTGGAGCCATGACCTCTGGTGCATGACGTCATAACATGATTACGATTGCGCTGTAAACGTCATAGTCTATGACGTCAGGTGTTGTTACGAAAGATTCACCCAACTGTGGGAGTTCTAGCGTGATGTCGCTGACATTTTGACGTCACAACAGGCATTTGAGCGAGATCGTAATCAGGTTGTGACTTCACAGGTCAAGCGGTCACAGCTTTCGCCGTTTTGAAAGGGGCGTGAAATTGTCGCATTTAACTGCTGCTGTTTCCAACCTTGGGCAGTTTTAAAACATACAAAAATGTAAAACAAGTCTATATAATCACCTCTACAACAATTACGCACAATAAAGTAGCAGATTTTGAGACCATTTTGTCAACTTAATGTTCTAATAAATTTGATCACCCCTTGATTTATTTTTGAGGAAATTTCTCAGCCTGTGATTGAATTACTGTATACATAATATCTATGGTGTTCAGATTCATATATTTATTATGCTTCATTCAAGTTTTGTGTGATTTTAGTTGCAAATCTAGCTCAGATAATGTCTTGGAGCAGGACTGTCGGTCCAAGTGTACAAACATTCTGAATGAGACAGCCAAGATATTACTTGTCTAGAATCATGATCTGGTGTCCAGTTTCATTCAAGAATTCTATTATTGAGATACCATGTAGCTTGGACATGCAATGGCATTATATGTATAAGATGATGGCCCAGTTGTGCTCTAAGTTTCTATATGAGATGGCTCATATGCATCAGTCCTGAAGCTGATGTCCAGTATTGACCATTTATGACTCATCAGGAGTGTATGGTCATTCTGTGAGATTTCATCTTCAGTCTTGCGATTCGATTCAGGATTCCCACCTCGAGAACACCGACACTCGATTCTTTAGTGAGATTAGCCCAAGTTTATTGCCATCCCGGTACTATCTGCGCTACAGCTAGCCAATACAGACACACAGTCGACCCGCAGAATATAGATGACGTTGATTTGCACTCGAGAGCTACACAAGCATTTATAGGAATGACAACAGCGATGAAGCAGTGAAAGCTGGCATTTACGACCCTTTAACTGAAATTGGATTATGGGTATTGGTAGAATCGTCGATCTTTATTGATGTGCAGTGTGCGTTCCGTTGCTCAGCTCAACAGCGTGACCAACTTGGGAAATGTCTAAAAGGTGATTCAATGGTGGTAAAGTCCCCTGATGCCAGAACATCATAGGAGTAGGATGTGTTAAATTTCTTTTTTTGCATCTGCATCAGAAATATGCCGGTTAAAGAGCAATTTAGCTATTGCAGGAAATTTTTTGTGTGCTTTCGAGTTGATTACTCTGTAGGATAGTCCATCATTGTGTCATGGTTATGCTTGGATCATGACAACAAAATTGTCTGTTTCCATTGAATTGAGTTGACCCTTGAATCCATGGTACAGATTGTAAAGGATAGCAAACCTGGGTACAGGTTACCACAGTGCTCCTTCTATTCGGCGGACGATTTCCCGAACGTGTTTGTGGCACGGATAAGTTTGATGGCAATTCACCGGAGTGTGTTACGGCATAATGCAAAACCATCAAACAGTCCGATTCTGTTAGAGACAGAGACCTGTAGCTAGCCAAATTCTGGGATATTTTACGAATTAATAAGTCGGTGGGATATTGGGGGCTTGCCGGGCCGAGATGTGTCGTGTGTGATGAGCCTTGAAATGCTGAATGCCCCGTCACAACGATGTTCACTTCCTTGTACAAGCTTAGTTCGATCATGATGGTTTCGTCTCGTGGGATCCAACTGCTCTAGGATATGCTATTGTTTAGGACATAACACACAATGGATACCTCTGCTGATAATTTAACTAAAGCTGGCAAACACAGCTGTCCTTGCTATTCACACAGGGTAAGATCATTCTTTTTAACAGCTGCAGCTACAAATGGCTTAATTTGTCTGTTTTCAATGGCAGGGATATTCCAGGAAAAGGCAGAAATGTATTCTATTGTGTAATATTGATCGAACTCCACATGCTATATTTGGGATGTATGTATACATGTACCTTTTCTGGTCTCCAATGTTCGGATTCTTTATTTGTTGCTATAATTTTGACTGCTGATGTTTTCAATTTCACATGTATTGGAAGAGGCAATTTATTGATAAAATATGAAGATATCTATAGATGGGATGAGTTTTGATGATTGACATTACAACAGGTTTTAACACAATCTAGGTAAACCAAGATGGTAAATCAGGGGAATACCATCTAGATGTAACGCTATGAAAACCTTGTTCGAAATGTTCGCTGATATTCTGCGAGATCCCATAATAATTAAGCCAATCACGACCATTTCTGACTTTTCTCTCTGACAATTGACGTTTACTTCACGGAGATTAACATCTCGCGCGGCACAATCTTTTGATATTTTCTACCCCCTTAACAAAGTCGGACTTTTCGGCGGGAGTAAACTCTTTGACCTTCACGGATCTGTATGCCATATGAAATGATGCCATATTTGGATACTGTTTCCCGGTAATGTTTATATATGTTAGTCCACGTGCTACCGTGTGTAATTACTGTGGGTGTGATTTCAACAAGCTAGCCATCTGATTGGCTAACAAATGTAGTTTCAGATTCGCATGGGATTTATATAGGGCTGAATTCAGATATAATATTCCGTGATATTATATCTGAGTTTACTGAGATTGGTTTTAATAGTTCACACCAGATTTTTTGAAAATTGTCATACTGATAGTTATGGTTATATTCTTGGAGAAACAAAACCGGCTATATTAATCTCATCAACTCTAGTGACCTCATGGTGAAAGGAAGAATATTAAATTATGTATCTGAATTTTGATAATGGGAATGAATAATTTGGGTTCTAAAAAAAATGGCAGTCGTGTGAATCCACTGCATGAATTGACCAATGATACCTCTCCATTACCACTGATATTGACCAATGATGCCAGTCCACTATCACTGATATTTATGCCCCCCCTCTAACTAGAGGGGGGGCATATAGCGATCGCTTTGTCCGTCCGTCTGTCCGTCTGTCCGTCCGTCCGTCTGTCCATCCGTCTGTCCGTCTGTCCGTCCGAATTTCTTGTCCGGGCAATATCTCGGTTAATATGTGATGGACAGGATTGAAACTTGCATGGAATGTGGCCAGTGGCTCATAGTTGTGCAGCGTAGAGTTTTTTTCCGAGTTCCGGTATGATTTTCAAGAGTTATGGCCCTTTTTCTGAAATCTCTGTGAATGGGACTTGTCCGGGCTGGATCTTGGTTAATATTGTATGGACAAGTATGAAATTTGCATGATATGTGGTCAGTGCCCCACAGTTGTGCAGCGTAAAGTTTCTTCACGTTTCGCTTATATTTTCAAGAGTTATGGCCCTTTGTTCCTGATTTCTCCGTGAATTGGGACTTGTCCGGGCTGGATCTCGGTTAATATTGTATGGACAATTATGAAACTTGCAGGATGTGTGGTCAGTGCCCTGTAGTTGTGCAGCGTGAAGTTTCTCCTAGTTTCGCATATATTTTCAAGAGTTATGGCCCTTTTTTCTTCAAATCTTTGTGAATTGGAACTTGTCCGGGCTGGATCTCGGTTAATATTGTATGGACAATTATGAAATTTGCAGGATATGTGGTCAGTGCCCTGTAGTTGTGCAGCGTGAAGTTTCTTCACATTTCGCTTATATTTTCAAGAGTTATGGCCCTTTTTTCTTCAAATCTTTGTGAATTGGGATTTGTAGGGCTCGATCTCGGTTAATATTGTATGAACAAGTACGAAATTTGCATGATATGTGGTCAGTGACCCATAGATGTGAAGTTCTCTGTTTTCGGTTATATTTTCAAGAGTTATGGCCCTTTGTTTAAACCTAAGTGAAGGGGATATATTTATTTGTCCAAGCTGGATCTTGGTCCATAACCGATTTGAACCAGGAAAATGTCTATATTATATGTTATTCTACATTCCAAAGCAAACAACATAGGTCCTGAAGTATGAAATTGCCCCAAAAACAGTGAATTGGGTGCAAAAGTTCACTGATCGCTTCATAATTTCACCACAATATACTCCCAAGGAATGTAGGTCTCATGACCAGGTCACATTTTCGGATTTGGCGAAAGCCCTGGCGACCAGCTTGCATCGAAGCATCGTATTATCACTTGTTGCTTGATACTTGGAATATGTATTATGTGAGGCATGGCAAAAAAGTGACTGAAACAGATTTATAATTATCCAAATTAGGCCTCCACCAGCCAATAAAGAACAGAACAATGGCGGGGCAGTGTTGGATTAAAGTGGAAGGGGGGGCATACAATTGAGCAATCTCTGATTGCTTCCTTCCTGTGTTTTGTCTTGAGTTTGATGTTTTGACTCATTTATATATGCATACCAAGAAATATATTGCAAGGGAATTCATTTTGAAAATAAGCCTGGCCAGCACATTTTCATTGTTGTCAGTATCATATTGCAGTCATAGCAAATTCTCAATTTGTATGTCTGAATGTGTAGGTTGAAGTATGCCCTCCATTTAATTTATCTATATTCTGCAGTAGGATGGGATAATTATGGATGGTATGTAATTGACCCTGTCCATACCCAGCTTAAATGATCACTCAGACAGTGTTAGCCCCAGGAGTCCATCTGTCAGTTGTACTCTAGGTGACCAGTTTAATTGGTCCCCTCAAAGGAGTTTAGGTGTATATACTGACAAATATGTGTTGCATGTATCTTTGACCCTTCTACCAACTATGATCGATTCTCTAATAAAGCAATCGCTCTATTAAAATTCAGTCACTCCTTGAGCTAATATTGGTTGGGTCTTTCTTCTAATTTTTCGTACATCAATTTTGGGCTTAAAAGCAGAAGAAAAACATCTTTATGTCAACTGAGGCTAAATATTGTGGTACATGTTATTTAACATTATGAGGAATACCTCCTTCCAGCCTTCAAGATGTTTCCTCATATCAGTACATGTACCCTATTCCTTCTAAATATTCAGATGACAAAACTTAACTTTAGGCATCTGCCAAAAGAAATTCTGCTAACATTCTGCAAATTTCATCAGCTATCTTTTCAGTTCTACAGATACATAACATAGCTAGTTCATTAATCAAATTATCAAGACCGATCCATCATTATTATACATTCATTGAGTTTATTCAGAAAATAGTGCCGAGGTTACGGTTGTCTCTCGAATACTTCAAACACTGTTAGACCAGCGATTTACTGAAATTTAAAAAAAAAAAAAAAATAACAGTAGTCTGTTGAACATTTTTTTTTGCCAATATAAACTTGTACAGTAGGCCAATTGTGAACAGTCCTGACCAATCACAGCTGAATATTGACGCCTTAGTTTCTGGAATTGGCTCTTAAATCGTGTTTTAATATGTGAAGATTATTAGAGAGATTACCATTTGTGTGGATCAATATGATTTTGGAACAGTGCTCTGCAGTAGTTTGCTTTCAGTTCAGGGCCAACATTATGTTGTGAAGCCATTACAGAATCATCATATAAACAGCTAGTCCTCTCAAAACAACTATTTCCTTCTTAAGGTCATGAATTTACTCCAAATTAGAGAGTTATAAAACTTGCCCAAATTAGACAACTCCGAATGTAAATAACAAAATAAATGAGAATGTTAGAATTAAGGTGTCTTCAAAAACTGAAATAATCGAGTGAGCCATGCTGGTATTTTGCACTGTTTCCCACAATGAGATCCTTTTATTTATCGAATAAGAAGTGGGGATCTTTAATCTACTGCTTTTGATAAAATTCTTTAAGTGCCCCTATTTCCATAGTTTTTTAAGTTTCGTGACGCCATGAACTCCACTGATAACGTTTCTTATTGGCAAAGGCGAAATGATGTTGGGAGAGTCATTACGAGGAAATAACTCCCACCCAACGTTGTTTGTCGCAGGAATCACTTTACGCCCTGTAAAATGGATCAGTAAATAATCACACAGTTAAGAGCTAGGCCTTTTTTTTAACCAACCATGAACAGAAAACAAATATTATTAGTTTAATTAATTCAAGAGGCACAATCCTGATATCAGTTTCAAAATCATTATTCACTCTACAATTAATTCAGGTTTTCTGATCATAGTAATCAACTGCAAAAAAACTGCAAGTGTTGGAATGTAAACAAGGTGGGTATCTCAATAATGGTGTTTTGTACATGTAACTCATACTGACTTGTGTATCTGATAGGGATATCATCCAATTTTGAAAGATTTAATTGGTCGATTCAGATTTTCAAAATGAAATACACTAGTTTCATTGGTCTGTGGATATATTTGGAAGAACATGCAGCCAATCGGATGTACAGTTTTTGCAAAGATTCATTATGATTATCAGGCATGTTCATTCCACCTGATAGCATGCAAGAAGAAATAACCTTCCAAAATGAAGTTACAATGTTGGATTTCAGCTCGACCATTATCTGTCAGTTATGACATTATCGGCGACAGTTTATTGCCATCCTGCGATAATGCTCTCGTCAAAGCTGGACAAACATTGGACAGAAATATCTCCATCTTGATATTATCTGTAGGAAATTTCATTCCGTCGGATACCGTTTGGGAGGATTATATTCCCCCAAAGTCCATCAGTGATGAGAGATTACGATGCCTGTAGCCATTGCGGTCCGGAGCAACAGCCGTCTTAGATCATTGAATATCACAGGCGTGTTGGCAGCGGAAATTGGATTTTAGATCAAAGTTGTCCGCCTTTGAACCTCGCCGAATGTGGCGTAGATGTTTTTTTTTTCTTGGAGCACGTTAAGGTTGGGTGGGTGCTCACAATTTTACGGACAAAAAAGATCTTGTCGATTTATTATGGCAGCCTTTTTTGGAGATCGACAAGCATCATGCTAGACAATTTCCTGCTGGAATTTAATGCCTCAGTCTAAACATTTAACTCCAGGCGGTATTTTCTCTTGTGCGTGTACCAAAGTGTTTACTGTATTCGTTACGGGAATGACTTTGGGATGGAATATTTCAGAAAGTAAATCTCTGGCCGAACTGGAACCAGTGAATCGCCACAGACAATGAGAGAATTAAGCTAGCCTTCACTCGAATTCGATTGCTCTTCACAATAAACTCTCCTGTGTCTACTAAAGTGTACTGCCATTCTTCAGTTCTAGAAAATAGAAAAAACCAGTCCACCACTACTTTTAAACTCCAGAGAAAACTATATTTGCTTCACTGTGATGTGAATTGTCCCAATATTATGAGTATATAGAAGTCCCTCTTGTCTGTATAATTTGCGAGAGCTGTTGATCCAGTCTCACGTAATGTTGAAAACGACGTTAAATCCTACTCACTCACTCACTCCAGTCTCGCGTTCGGCTATTTCCATATTTGCGGAACTTTGCCGCTCACACAGAATGCATAAAAAGCCACCCATGGGGAGCGTATGGTGATCACGTAGTGAGCTGGCTATGGACCACTCTCCTTAATCACTCTCCTTAAAAATGAGAGACTGTAGAAAGGGCAGTTCAACGCTAAAATTCACAAGATGTTACAGATTCTTGATCGTATTTCACCTGTAATAATTTCAAAGTCCAGAAACCGCTAAAGGATTCAGTCTCTCGATTTTAAGGGGAGTGATAACTCTCCATCATTCACCTAGCTGTCTCTCTAGGAGAGTTATTGATCACTCTCCTGGAAAATAAAAAGGTATTGCAGACTAATACTGGCAAGAATGAATATCACTCCCGCAATACAGGGATCACCTTGTAATACGAAATCTAGGAGAGTGATCAGCTCTCGAAAATTTTAGACATTAGGCCATTGTCACTTGATTAGTTGTTAGCATGACCAGCCCTCATCTATATTTTGAGAGCAAATAATTAAAATAGATGACGGATTTACATTTTCATGAGTAAAATTTACTCATTTTCTTCATTTTCGTCTATAATTTATTTGCAATTTAATAATAAATAATTTTAGCATCTAGCATGTGTATTTAAAAAATGGAGGTCGTGCTAAACAACCAATTACCTGACATTGGCCTAATTTAGAGACTGAAGGTTTAATTCTCCAGTTATATCTGGAGTCAACACCTGAGATAATAACAGCCATTCAATCATTATCAGTGGTTTACCACATGTAAAGAACAGTCCTGTTCTATCTTTAACTTGAGAATTTCCATTTTCATTTTATTGTCTAATATTCTCCCATGATCCTGATCCATAGGTAATCTTGTTTGCACTTTTCTCAGACTGCTTAAAAGTACACTTCTGATGAAGGACATTCGAGTGTTGATCTCTGGAATCGTTTAACAACTCCCCGCAGGAACAGTTCCTGAAATTGAATTGTAAATTTAAACTCGACATTTTCCGCCAGACATGTCCTGTAAACTAAGCGATGGTAGACAGATAAACAGGGTAAACCGACAAACAACATTACCAATTCCACAATTCATCACGGAGACTTCTTCCACGTCTTTCCTGCCATGTGTCAGGACAGTATTCTGATCGTAAATCGAAAAGGATTAGCGGTAACGGTAACTATATATTGAAGAGTTGGAAGACTGCATGCAGTAATGTTGCGTTCGTATCTTGGTTGTTTGTGCCAGAGTCTGATCCTGTTTGAATTCACTCCCGATATATATTCCGCGTCCACTATCAGAAGGCAGTTGTTCCTTGATGACTACCGTTAAGAAAATTACCGTCGTCACATGGGTCGATCCCTGTCTGCAATCGAGCGAGAAATCGGGAATCGCCTTACAAATCATTACAGTCACTTCGGGGATACGATGAAAGCTTGACCCAATGTATAGGCAGCCAAAAAATGTACCAAGTACATTAAGTTCAGATCGTCAACTCAAAAGTTGCTCCAAATACTCTTGGGGTTTTGATTTGCCGTGAATATAACAGGCATGATGAAATGAGTCATTTCTCAACAAATACCAACTATTTTGTTAATCAGCCACTTGTATGAGCTAACAATTGACCAATTAAAAGAATGTACATTTTTGCCAGTTACATATATCATCACTACGGTACATGTACTTCCTCTAATCATTCAACCACCATTTTAGAATTCAATCACCCCCAATTTTGTGGAGAAAATTCAAACACGTGTTTCTAATAACTTTGATCACCCTCTGAAATAACTAAGAATGAATGAAATATTTACATGATTTCAGACCATTTTGTCAATTTCCTAATATATTTGATCACTCACTCGCCTTTTATTTTGGTGAGAAATTTTGCTTCTGTATAGAAATAATAGGGGATTTTCCATAGGTAAAGTCACAGAGGTAACCT
Source organism: Hanleya hanleyi (assembly GCA_036873755.1). Taxonomy (NCBI): domain Eukaryota; kingdom Metazoa; phylum Mollusca; class Polyplacophora; order Lepidopleurida; family Hanleyidae; genus Hanleya; species Hanleya hanleyi. Next base: position 232,014 of record JAVTVY010050543.1, read on the forward strand.
GTTCGGTTATTGGCATTTTGTCCCACTCTATCTTCTGGGAGAGGTAACCTGCTGGCAACCTGAATGAGAGGTTACCACTTACTTCCAGCTCTGAACATACAGAGAAAAGACACTGAACGACCCACAGCATGTTGTACAGTGAGACAAGCTAGGCCATCTTCATACACCAGTCGACTTTGTGTTGAAGTGTGACTAGAGAAGTCAACTTGTGTATCATATGGACAAGGGCAGATTTCGTCCATTCATTGCTATTGTGTAAATTATGCATGGAAGGCAGATTGTTCATTTTGGTGGCTCGATCCCCAATAATCTAACCTGCGTTCAATACTATGTACACATGGACACTGAGATGCGTCTTGGGTTGGAGCGTCCTTGTTACATTCACATACAGATAGAAGGAAACTTGAGATCAGACTGCTTTAATCCTTGGTATAATACCAGACCTAGCCCATGGCTCTGTCTCTATTCTGTCCTCATCTTTGGACCCATTCATCCAGATCAACAGTGTCAGACTGGTCAGACACAGATCAAACCGTGCGGCCAACCGAGTGAGAGTGATGGCGGGTGCATGAGACCCGCTTCGAGAGACTTTTTCCTCGCTTTCTCCGATGCTAATCCTGTTTCGACAAGATAAGTGAATCGAAGACACCCGTGTATGAGGATTGTGTTTTGATGAAATACTTTGTCTGGGATGTTTTAATCACCATAAACACTTTGAAAACGTAATTGACAGTCAGAGTGTTAATGTAATGAGATCATTCCAGATAAAGATTTGACTTATGTGTTGTTGAAATGGGTTTATTGTGTGTCATATGGCAAATCTATTGAGAATATTTCATGCAATGTCTTGAGATTTCAAAATCTTTGTGATCTGAAATTTATATGACCCATTCAATGCTAAAATTATACTCTTCCTACCAAGTATTTTCAAAAAATATCTTTATCGAAGGTTTTCTGCTGGGGGTTGGTCAATTTCTGGGTTAAATTTTGATACTGGCAGGCTGAGGAAACTGATCCAAACTGTGCAAAGGAGGAAAAGGCTGTCATTAATTCTATTGTGATGTCAAGACGTCACTATTGTGATGTCAAGACGTCAGTATTGTGATGTCAAGACGTCACTATTGTGATGTCAAGACGTCGCTATTGTGACCAGTATTGGTATTTGTATATTACAAGCCATGATTGTGACATCATGTTTGAATTGCAACATTGTGAAACTGTTGAAATTTCAGCACTGTAGTGTATGTATGACACCTCTGGTGTTCATTATTTCTTTGTTATTTTGATGAATTTATTTAGAGGGTGGTAAAATGTATTAGAATGGCTGATTGAATTTTGTCCGCAAACTTGGGGGTAATTGAGTTTCAACAGGGTGATTGAATAACAGGAGGAATTGCCATAATTTTCAGAACATAATTTTGTCTATTTCTCAAGAAATTGGACCAAACTTTTGATAGATTGACTGGGAGGACACACAGTGGTATTGAATTCCATGAGAAAATTCTTAAAGGAGAAATCACATGAACATGTTTTTCCCTCTACATCTTCTCATTCACTATTTTCTCGTGAATTGATGTGTTTTATGGGAATAATCCAATTTATATCAGAGATTGAGCATTTTTATTTTGCACTAAACCAAAATTAGGGCACCGCCATTTAGACACGTCAGAGTTGATGTAAAGTTATGTCAAAGTTGAGGGAGAATGACATCCAAGTTGAGAGGAAGTAATATTAGTGTTACATGAAAAACATGTGACACTTTCAATGATAAAAAACGTTCAAATTCATGAAGTAAACTGATGTCTCGTTTAACTGAAGAGAGGATCGTTTCGCTATATCACGCCCATCCAACATCACTCCCTGTGTCCACAATTGTTGGCAGAGTGCAATGCACACAATGTAAATGCACACAAGTTGACCACCTGATGCTGTAATTTTAAACCTACTTCATAAACATAAAGGGATCATCAGACGGTAATTATAACTGCCAGTCAGAAGGACCAAATTTGAGTGATATCCACCAATTATTGCAAACGAGATGGCCTTCCCTTACCCCAAGGGAACCATTACATCTCTTTCTGCTCTTTGCATTCCCCCAATATGATAATGGAGTCTGTCTGTCTACCCACCAGTCCGACCTCCTGTCTGCCATCCTGATTTCTTTCCAAAAAATAAAGCTGCAATCTTTCAAGAACTTAAAACTTTTTATTGGCCAGCCTTAGCTAGATTAAATCTTTGAATGATCACAGTTGAAATTGAGCACATGTGGTTATAACTTGTTGCCAGACTTTGTTGACAATTACAGCTTTGTGATATCATTATTGGTTTGATACCAAATACTGGTTAGACATTATTGGTTAGATACCAAATACTGGTGAGACATTATTGGTTAGATACCAAATACTGGTTAGACATTATTGGTTAGATACCAAATACTGGTTAGACATTATTGGTTAGATACCAAATACTGGTTAGACATTATTGGTTAGATACCAAATACTGGTTAGACATTATTGGTTAGATACCAAATACTGGTTAGACATTATTGATTAGATACCAAATACTGGTTAGACATTATTGGTTAGATACCAAATACTGGTTAGACATTATTGGTTAGATACCAAATACTGGTTAGACATTATTGGTTAGATACCAAATACTGGTTAGACATTATTGGTTAGATACCAAATACTGGTTAGACATTATTGGTTAGATACCAAATACTGGTTAGAGTTACCATGGTTACTCTGCAGGCCTCAGATTGTTCCTATATTTCCTATGTTTTTCAGATTTTCCTATATTTTCCTATATTCTCCTCTATCTCTATATTTTTGCAAAAAGCTAACTATTTGAACTAGAATATCACGATAAATGGCGAGAGTAGTATATGTTTTTGTGACATCGCTATCATCGATAGAATGTCGAGTTCAGGGCAGACATTTAATTTTCCGCATAAATAATCGAAAGTTGTTTATCGCACCTGTGAACTATCAGCCGGTGTCATTTCACGACTGGTAAATCATGCTGGATACACGGGTGGTGCTGATAAGGTATGGTGGTATTTAATTATTCTATTCGACATGAAATTGTCTAAGAATTCTCCTATAGTATATACTCTTATATTTCTGGGCAAATTGTCCTATATTTCTCCTATATTCTTACTGAGCGGCACTCCGACCCCTGACTCTGATATAATTGTTTTGTTTTTGACATTGTGCTAAGGTTATGTGACAGACAGCCACGACAGTGCATGAGTGGGGTGGTCTAACAGGCAGAGTAATTTCTCGTGACTCTAGCCGTGTGTAAAAAGCTGTATCAGACCTCTCAAATCAATACTTTACTGAGTATAATCGGATTGGAATGAGGAAACGCAGCACGAGGAAAATGGCTACAAAAAGACGAAGCCTCCATTCCACTGGTGCATGCTGTTCACGTTCTTGGTAGAAACCCGTAGTCCCGGCGGAAGATATTTGGTGGTTAAGCGTGATGAGGAACTCACCAGGGGACCTCTGTCTGCCAGCCACATTATTATTGCCTCCCTTGGTCTACCTCTCCATGATTATCCAACACAGTACAGACAAATGACCGTAATTCACTGTTTGACATACGTGGTGATGGATGCATCCCAGATATCGCTCAATTCAGTCTTCATGGTGCTTTATTTGACCCAGTTGCATCTGTTTAGACTGAGGCTCTAACTGGTTGATTATCACACTGTTAGTGTTACACTGTATTGCATACACAAATCCTTGAATGTTCCGTGTTCATTTTGAAGAATACAGAGGGTCATCAAAGGAGAAATGCAAAGGTTGCAATTTTCCAATTTTTTGTCATATTTTGATTGAAAAGATGAAATGGTTTGACGATCTTGATAGATCGGACTATATGCACCTGAAGCAATCCAATCCTAGGTGTAAACTGTATATACAAACCAGAGACAAGCAAATAGGAACCCAACAACTATTTTTTGTCATATTTTGATTGAAAAGATGAAATGGTTTGATAAAAAAACTCGCATGAACAGAAAGCAACACTGGACGAGATGGTCTTGATAGATCGGACCATGCACCGAAAGCAATCCAATCCTAGTTATAAACTGCATCTACAAACCAGAGATGAGTCAATAGGAACCCAATGACAATCTTTTTTGTCATATTTTGTTTGAAAAGATTAAATGGTTTGGTTAAAAACCCCACATGAACAGAAAGCCCCACTGGACGAGATGGTCTTGATAGATCGGACCATGCACCGAAAGCAATCCAATCCTTGGTGTAAACTGCATTTACAAACCAGAGACGAGTCAATAGGAACCCAATGACTGTGTGTATAGGGTGACGTATTCTTCCAGTAGCTACATCATTCCTGCTAACTTGGCTGTACGAGTGGCCAGAAATATAGAACGGCCGATTACTAACCCACATTTTGATATTAAAAAATGTATTCGAGGTCAATGCTGCTTCATATATCTGTTTAAAAATACTTTTGAACAGATCTATCTGATGAACTGATATATCAAGTTTAATTCATAGGGTGAACAGAGAAATTGAAATTTATTTCTCAGGACCGTGTCCAGGCATAAGAGATTACAGCATAAATTACATATACATGGTGGATGACAAGGAAGTGAATTAAACGATATAATTAGAATTGAGTAAATACAGTAGCTATAATATAATATCAATCCATGGATTCCTTGTTTTTGAGGCTTTTGTCCAGATCCTATTGTATCATGCTCCCGCTCAAACAATAACAGTCTGTCCATGATGGTGACAACATGATTCCATATATTTCTCATTTTCTTACCTCAATGATCTGCATTGATCTGATGAGGTGAAATACATTTTGATATTTGATAGAGAGATTCTGTCATGGCTTACCCAGAAAACTTTATATTCTTATCTCGATACTTGAAATTTTGTTCAAGGCCTTCGGCATCGATCCATTGTTAATCGAATTCAGATGCATTCATTAAGTACCTTCCTTGTTGAGACAAAATTCCACTGTTCTGTGTGTATAGTCTAAGCCATGGTAGTGGAAGCATTGTAAATTACTAATTCAGTAACATCAAAGAACTGGATTCCTCACACCAAAATTTTACTTTTGCGGTAGGTAAAATCAATGAATTGATTTTTTTTTAAACAATAACTTGTCTCATTGTGCTTTTACATACATGTAATTGAACTGGCGTATGGCCTCTCCACATGCTTGGTTGGTCATTTGTGGATGATTCTGTGAAATGAGGCTGTTGTTGTAGCTGGAATATTACTGGGTTTCTTTGATGGGAGGTGAAAAAAAGACAGGATCTGTACAGTTCAGGCCATCCTTAAAAATATGTGTGTTGGGCGTAACCCGCCCGCCCCATCCAAAACCTGCCGACCCAAAAGTTTTTATTGGCCATCTGTCGACGAAATGTTTTTTTTCTTCTTCAAACAGCCATGTTGTTGTTGTCATCGTTAAATCGCGCAAGTCTTGAATTTGTCGGCCAGAGTTGCATAGATTGTCAATGTGACAGGGGTAGAATTTGTTCATTCAAAGAGATTTATTAGATATTTCCTGAAAAATGAAGTCAAATAGCTGACCTGTAATCAGATATAACACCGAGATATCCTTTCAGCTTGCTGCTTGACATATGTTTTGATGGCGTAATACGCAAACTAAATCTCGGAAACCTTTGCTCGTCTATTTTTTGGAAGCCGCGAATGCTTTCTGTGATGGTTCCCGACTGGCGCCAGTCTGTATGAAGGAACACGCGGTCGTCAAACGGAAAGTACACAGAGGGTGAAAATGGAAACCTGGGACGTTTGCAAACGATGTTTTTGAAGACTGGCATTTGAAAAGTTGTTGACCAGAACTGAATAAAACTAAGGATCTGAAGTAATATACAAGAGAATGTTATGGCCACAGTAACTGTGCAAACAGCACAAAGTGAAAAACTCCACCAGGCATGAGGCACGTGTGTAGATAACAACAACAACAACAACAACATGCTGTTTTTACTTTCGGAATGAAACGAGACCACTGACACGCTTGTGACTAAATCACCGGACCTTGGTAGTTGTATGTCTCTTTAATCTGTAAGTGGAAGTTCTTCTAGGCAATATTTTGGTAGTGAAAATGGTTCACATTTAGACTTTTGACTGAAAATATGCAGACTTGTTGAAAAAGTTTCGGTGAGTAGTATGTTATTCTGCGGTCGCCAAAACGGATTTACGGTCGCAAATGACGAGCTGGCAACCAGTTATTTCAACCCAGCACCAGTGAAAAATACCCATCGAGTTAAGAGTGGATTAACAGATAAACAAGAACAACAAATTGGATATCATTTAGCAGATGGATTAGATTCAGATTCGTTCAAAATTAAAATGACATTTAATTTTTCCTAAGACAGCACATCAGGCAAAGTAGAATTAAACGGTATGAAATTTAAGAAAATGAAAATGGATCGTTTCCTCAGAGATGTCAAAAAATACATTGCCGATCTGCCTGTATTGAGACCTGAACATTCAGAGCACTGTTTATATTCAAGTCAGTTTATTTGAGGTCATTTTAACTTTAATGGCTTTGTACTTCTTGTTTATGTCTGTGGCTCTCGAATTTTGATGGTGAGTCAGATCTCTGATTGTAAAAACAAACACGGTATAAAATTTTGTGGGACAAAAATAGAAATTTCCTTATTTTTATTGTTGATGTTGCGTATCTGTTATAAATCCATGGAAAACTGTCAAAGAAAATAAAAAGTCTGAATTCCAGAATTAAATAAAAACTTATTTATTCATTATATAGCTACAATAGTAAAGAAGAACTGCCCACATCCTCACCCGAAGAAAGAATAATATACCGTAATCTGGGGTGACTGAAAACACTTTTTTGGCGTCTTTTTTTTTTTAAGTGTTATAAATTAATTTTTGAAAATGCTATATATTATAATCTTAAAATCCCTCCTGGTGTCTGACCTTTCCGATGCAGGAGATTGGTGATCATCGGATCAAAGTTGTTTTCATTTTCACTTGTTCAACGTCACCTCATGGTTGGGGTGCCTTGGAACAATTAAGCCAAAGAATGCAATTCATAATGTTTCCTACATCTCGCTTCATCTAACGTATGATTATCAGTTTCACAAGTCCCTGCCTTTCTGGTGAGTTACTGTGGTTTTTCCAACCATGAAAAAAAGTGTAAAAATCAAGGTATTGTTTATGAGCTAATAACCAAAGAAAGAAACAGAAGATGGCTTTTTCATATTAGACAGAACCAGACCCCAGCTGGTTACTTACAACACCACTTTTGGTTCGCATCTGCAAAATAACAACGAGAGCCATTCTGAATGTGTTCAAATTCACCCTGGTAAAAAAAAAAAAAAAACATTTTCCTACCGCCCTACCCACATTAGTGAAACAGGGTCGGGTTACGCCCAACACACATAT